>PVIA01000710.1:276387-372506 GCA_004024845.1 Tonatia bakeri | reverse complement strand
CTCCCACCCTCACTACCAGAGACAGATGGCCGGGGGCGGCAGGGCAAGGAATTAGGAGTCTCCACCTCTTGAAAGATCTGCAAGTGCACCCCAACTGCACATGCCACCCAAATCACCCTCCCGTCCCGTGGCTCTGCTCTGAGTCACCAACTACCCTGGGCCATTAGTCATCATTTCTGGTGGGAATTACTGGTCTCCCTGACTCCAGCTTTACTTTCCTCAGTCCATTTTCTCTAATTCAAGCAGACCTACTATTGAAATGATAATCTCATTCTATGCCATCCTTTCTCACAGAACACAGAGGCAACTAATTAAACCTCAGAACAAAACAGCTGTGCTGTTCACGACGGAGGTGACCTCTTAGGTGGCAGGTGCCCACCTCAGCCAACCTTCACAGTCACGTGCTGAAGGACAGCAGTCAGTGGGCAGTGACTGAGCCGGCTCTGGTGTTTCTCCACACCTTGCCTCTCTTCTACTGCACACGCATGTGTGCAGATGTGCACATCTGCACACATGCAGACACACATGCATACACACCACACGTGTGTTTGCATCTCATAAAAGACTCTTGCGTATTCCCACATTATTTGCATAAAGGCTTTCCTATAGATACTCTGGCCCAGAGGAAACTGCATGCTCAAGAGACGGGAGGAAGAGGAAGGGAACAGTGACATCTAGAGAGGGAAGTGACCCTGGTGCAGTCTGAAATCCTGGCCATGAACGCAGCTTCCACCGGGCAGAGCGCCAAGGGGCAGAGATGTGTCACTGAGCGAGAGTGACAGCACTGGCTGGGAGGGGAGGATGTCGGCTGCAACCACAACTGACCTGGGCACAACGCTGGAAGGAGAACTCGGCTGGTCACACGGCAGCTCACCAGGTACAAGGAAGGCGGATGTCAGGCCAGGTGTGCCTGGCCTTGGCCGGACACTCCTGCTGCCGCTGCACAGCACGGGCACCTGGTGGTGGAAAGCCTCCCCATGCCCCAGTACAGGTCTACACACCACAGCCACAAAGGGCCTTCCCTGCTAGGCACCACACGGCCTTGAGACAAGCTGATCGGAAACACGCCTGCTTCACAGCCTCTGCCTCATGTCAGACCAGAGACGCATGCTGGTTACAGGGACTGAGGGAGCCCACGGCATCGACACCGAGAACCTCACCCCACAGATCTGATTTCAGAGGAAGGTGAGGCTGCTGTGACACGACACGTGTGGTCGCCGGACCATCTACCCTGTCAGCCTGGGAGGGCTACAGTGCTCCTGGGGATTCCTTTCACTTTCCAGCCCATTGCCTTACGCTTCCTCTCCTATGCACCCAAAGACACCAAGGTGACAGGCTCCTCCCCTCCAGTCATGGGAGAGGAGAGCAGGGTGCGAAGGAAGGGGCCGTGAGTAGAAGTCATAGGACTTGCTCCTCATCTGCCCAGCCAATGGACATGCTTGCCCTCGGTGAGCCCAGGGGTCTCCAGAGTCAGGACTGCTATGTCGTGACAAACGTCCAGTGGCCCCTTGGACTCTGGGATCCAGGTCTAGGTTTTAATCTGTTGGTTCGTATGCAGTTTTCCGGTCCTTGAGCCACCTCTGCAGAGTACGTCGTCACTCCTGCCAGGCTGTCCCCAATGAACAACAATGGCCGTGTCCGGGTTTATGTTCCCCATGAAAGCCAAGGCAGGTGGCAGTGTCTGATCAGTGTGTGTGAACTGAGTATATGAATGTAAACAAAAGGATGTCATGGGAAGGCTGAAGAGGAAAAATGTCCCCAAAGAATGATGCGAGGAGGGGTCAGATCTCTGCGCCCGGCACTCAGCTGAGCTCGTTAGGAAGGCTAGCTCAGTTACTCCTCGTGACACCCCTGTGAGGCAGGAAGTTTCCTTAGCCACACTTACAGGTAGGAGACTTGTATGGCAGAGGGGTGAGCAGCTTGCCCCCAGACAGGAAGGAAAAGAATGGGACTTAAACACAGGCTGGTCTAGCTTCAGAGCCCAAGTTCCTAACTGCTGTGTGTTCAACTATAATGAGGAGAGAGGCGGTGGGGACAGACCACTGCATCCACTTCTGGTCTTTTCATCATCCATTCTTCTTGTGGGCACGGCCAGCAGCCTATGCCTAGGGGTCTGGATGCGGGAGGAGCCCAACGCAGAGGCCAGAGCCTAGTGTTCTGGCTCATTATTTCCCAAAAGTCCTAGCAACTAGTGTGAGGATTGTTTGCGGAGTTTGTTGCCAGTGCGTTGGTGTATCCATCACTTGGAAAATCAGGACTATCCAGGGGACACATCCCAGTACCTTTTACACATCATAATGTGCAATGAAGTACACTCATTGTCTATATTATATGTAATTACATAATAAAACATAAAAGGTAGATGAATGAAATATAATCTACCTACCAGACATTTCGGCCACTCAAAGTTGACGACCTGAAAGGTTTTAGAACCCACCCAGAGATGTGCCCTTCCCTGCTGGTGTCTGCATCTGATGTCCTGTCCCCCCAAGGCCATCCTGACCCCTGCTCTCACAGTGGGTCTGTCTCTGTGGAACAGAGTCTTCTCCAGAAGGGCCTCTGCCCCAGGCAGTTGCTCCAGGCTCTGCAGGAACGCCCGTTTCTCCCCAGATGGCACTGAGTCATGTCCTCTCAGACCTATTGCTTTCCCACGGTTAATAAGTGGGGCAGTGGCACTTCGCTCCAGGACTCAGACCTGCTGCACCTCAGAATTGGTCTCAGTGACAGGCCGCTCTTGGCCTGCGCCTCGCTGCCCTGTTACCAAGACCCGACTGGCAGATCACTCCTCTCGCCCCTCCCTCCACTCGCTGGCCCCACTGTCCTGGCGGTCCGCTCTCCGAAGGGGGCTCTTCCCCAAGACCCTCAGGGGCCCTCTCGACCCTGACAGTGCAGCGCTGCAAGGCATGAGCCTCAGGCTTCTTCTCGTCTCTCCTGTTTCAGCTGGTGTCACTTGGTTTTGGTCATTACATACTGTCTCTACTGACGACCCCAGAGCACAATTCCGAACTGAAACACGCCTCTTCGCTTCAGATGACAAACCTGACATCTCCACCCAGGGGTCTAACCGGCGTCTCCAGCGTCAGTGTCCACAGTGAAAAACTCCTTCCCTCTCCCCTGAGCACACGCCTCCTCTGTCTGGTGGCATCAGGATAAAGGGACTGACGCTGTGCAAAGCGGAGCAGCCAGGCCACCAGGAGGAGGCAGCCCACCACAGCCAGCCCCCCCCCCCCGATGCGCGTCCCACAGGCAGCCGGGGCTACAGGTCAGTACCGTCTGCCAAGCTCGCTCCGGTCTACTCTCCCTGGTCTGCCTGTTTGTGTGGCTAAGACAAGGACGCTTTCTTTTTGCAGACTGGATTTAAAATACGTTCCACACCACTGTCGATTCAGAACTAGCTGAAACCATCTGAACACGTGATGTCACCTATGAAGTTGAAGTTCAGGCATCAAAGACTTCTAAAGTCCAGGCCTGCTCGAAGACAGGGCGAGGGGACAGTTCCGTCACAGGTGCTCTCTATCAGGCTTGATGTCCAAATCGGGCATTTACCTCATAATTAGCCTGTGAGCACAACTATGCAGAAGTCCACCAGAAGACGTTCAATCATCAAAGGCAATACATTCAGCACACACATCCCAGTCCACTGTCCTTGGCTGCCAGGCAGTGTCAATACTGTGCAAACCATTCCTGTTACGTTAACAATGGCTGGACTTCTTTCAGACGGACCTTGTATATATATTTGTATGTCTGTAGATATGTCTGAAAGGACATTTTCACTCAATTATCAAATATAACTTTAATATTTTGCACTAATTTATACCTTTTAGGAAAAAATTATTGGAAAGAGAATTATCATTTGCTGACCACCCACCAGTTGACCGGCACTGTGCCCTGTGACTCAGATACATGCTAAATAGCATCCCTTGGACACCCTGAGAGGCACATACTACTAACTCTATCCTGCAGCTCAGAAGTTAGGCCCCCAGGGTCTTCAGCCACATGGTCCAATGTCACACAACTCATCATGACAGTGAATGCTCAGGTCTGAACACGTGTTGTTGATGCTCACACCTGACACATCCCCTCATGAGGACTAGAGAATACAGTCGCCAATAAATGTCGAAGATATGGCGAGGGGACAGTTCTGTCACATATACTCTCTATCAGGCTTGATGTCCAAATCGGGCATTTTAGCCTCATAATTAGGCTGTGACCACAACTATGCAGAAGTCCATCAAAAGAATTTTTAATCGTCAAAGGCAATATATTTAAAATATGTGCAACAGTCTCATAATAATGATTTAAGTAGAAGGAGTTAAATCACCACAGTTAGGTTTTAAGCACAATCAAATGGTAAAGAAACTATTCATCCAATAAATGGGTATCCTGTCTAAATAATACCAAACATCTTTGAATACTATTATCTCATTAGAATAAGATTTCTTGCCCAAACCAAAGATACAGAGAATTCTAGAATTGAAAGGGAGTGTAGTGAATTTCTCTCTGTCTTTCTCCCTCCGTCCCTCTCTCTCTCTCGGCCAAACCTTCTTATTTTACAGATCAGGTGTTTGTCTTTATGTAAGAGCTTCTTGTGATGAAAAAATATTTTAAATCCTTTTAAGTTAATAATATACATTATAGCCTAGAAACACATTCTGTCTATAAAACATTAAAATAGCCTCCATTTATATAATTTACTTCAGCACAAAAGGTTTCAACCTTAATGTTACAACTTTAATGTGACATAGATTTGTTACAAATACAAATCAACTTAACTTAATAACTTCCCCCAAGTAACTTAAAATTCACAAAACTATAGTGTCATTTTAGTCTTTCTTTTAAAGGAGACAGGTGAGGATTAACTACTTACCCAGCCAATACGAGAAAGCTGTGCTAGATCTTTGAGTCTATTAACTGCACAATTTTTAAAACTCATAGGACGAGTGCAAGCTAATGACAAGAACCACAGAAGGGTGTGATGGAAAAGGTGAAAGTCTCCCCAAATACCCCAGTGGGCTCCCCATTCCTCTCTCTCTGCAGTAAGAACCTTGTTGGGTACTTAGCTCGGTATATTCTACGCCTCTACAAAATACCTCTATATGGACGCACGCACACATATACACACATACAGATCGGTCTATATTAGATATATTCCATATATTTACTACATAAGTTCATATACCTAATACAACCATAGACACATATTTAACATGACTATCCTTTTACACGAATGAACTCAAGTTTGGAGTGAGTCCTTTATCCACACACATATGTCATCTTTATTAGCATTTCTGTCACTTCATTCTTTAAAAAATGCACAGCATCCCTTCATCTGTGTGGATCAACGTTTATCCATCCTTGGTCCCACACAGAACACTGCGGTGGCTTCCGCGGTTTTACACGTTTAGCATAAGAACACCCTTCGCCACACGCGCTGGCACACTGAAAGTGTTTCCATCAGCGCAGCTGCCGGGGCAAAGGACGTTCACGTTTACCATCTGGTTGACCTTGCCAAATTTATCACCGCAAAGGCTGCACCAACCTGCACTCCCAAAGCTGAAACAACTGGCATTGGATAATACCCAACTCCTGGTGTTCTGTAGACAATATAACAAGGAGCTTCGATTTAATGCTTAATGAATGTGAGCGCACTATAGCCAAGGCGTGGTATTAAGAATGTAACCTATTGGGTTGGCCCAAAGTCCAGTTTATATTAGTTTTTTCTGTAAAATAAAAGACACGTTTTCACCACTAACTATCGATGTGGATAGTTTGAGTATGTTGGCTGTCTCCCACTATCGGCTTCTAGTGGGGAGAGGCCAGGGGTGCTGCCAAACATCTTCCCATCCATAAGACAGCCCCACAGCAAAGAATTATTTAGCCAAAATATCAATAGTACCAAGAAACTTCACAAACCACTTTTGAAATGTTTGATCAGTCACAGCACCTTTTCCATATACTGCACAAATTGTTTTTTGCATTTCAGTTGTGTTTTTACCTTTCTTGAAATAATAAGGCAGAACACACTGAAAATGTTGCATATCTTCTTCCATCTTCAATATTAAAATGGTCGCACAATAATTCACCAACTTTGATTTTTTTAAAATACACGTTGATATGACAACTGTCACAATACAATGTAGCAAAATAGTTCCAAATGAAGTTACAGATAACTAAGCACCACTAAGCTGTCATACGGACAAAACGTAATGGACTTTTTGGCCAACCCAATACATCATTTCTAAACCTTGCACCAGCCCAACCAGGTGCATAGACCTAGTCCCACTTTCAGCTCACCTGGAACTAAGTTACACAACGCAGGTGCCAGCTCGGAGAGGACGAGTACGGATGGAGGACCGGAGCCCCTGGCTCCAGAGCCCCTGTCTCTTCACTACAATGTGACGCCTTATCTAAGTCGAGACAGGAGAAAGCAAGCTTACAAGCCCATGATTTACAAATTCCTATGACGAAAAACAGTTTGTCTTAAAGTTTTTGCAATTAGTAAGCAAGACACTGTACCTGGTACTCTATTTTCATTTTTAACTGTTTATGTGCCTAACACAGCTTTGACTTCAACGTATTTCCCCTTTCTCTTCATTTAAATTGTATCTTGAATTCTGCGCTCACCTGACAGTAGATGGAGCTTCCTGCTCCATCTCGTAGCCCTGTCACAGGACGAGCCTACTGGTTTGTCACCGAACAGCCTAGTTAGAGAAACAGGAGGGAGACTGGCTCTGGAGGGGAGCGTGTGGTGAAGGGGAACACAACTATGGCATCTACATGAGCTGGGCTCCCCGCAGCGCCCGGCAGCGGCTTCACTTCTGACGTCTGAGTCATTCGCAAGAGTGGACGCTGAAGAGCTGGTGAGGCCTCTCCCTGTGAGTTTAGGAACAGGCTGGCTGCCTCTGGAGCCATGACGCCCCCAGAATGTGGGGCGCAGAGCTCGCGTCATGCGATGACTGATGGGTTCTACTAACTGTGCTGTGGTGGGAACACTGGAAATTCCCTGCACTCCGTCCGTCTCTCCCAGCGGGCTGAGCGCCTGCGAGGTAACATGTGACCGTGGAAGTCCATTCCTGACCCAGATGCCGAGCCGTGGAAAATCCCTCCAAGCAGCAGCTGCTGGGGCGTCAGTGGGCTCCACAGGCAGCCAAGCCAAGAGCCCTGATGTTGCCGGTGGCTCAGTCATGCGGCGAGGCTACTTGCTGTGCTGGAGGATTCCACTTGAAGCCATTTTTCTCTGCGTTGCCTTTGATCCTCAGCTATTTGCATACTGTCGTGAGCTCAGAGGCAGAAAACAGCACCTGTGTGAACGCTCTTGAAGGCCCTTGGCCTGTGTGTTCTGGGGGAGAGACATGTGCTTCCTGAGCCCTGTGGAGCTGTGTTTCCTGCAGTGTTCACGTGAGGTCACCTTTGCACACAGATCAGCCCAGGGCTCATGCCCAGCACCGGTTTACGGAGACCGTCACCCAAGTCTCACCAGAACTGAGGACAGAGCAAAGGTGCTCTCTCCAATGTCAGAGGGGAGTGAGGCCCCTCCTCCACTGGGCATGGCTCTGTCCCCACTCTGCCTCAGTGGTGCCCAGACCCGAGGGTAGACTGGGAGGCAGCCACTAACAGCTGGAATGCAGGCAGGAGGGACATGGGCACGGAGGGACAGGGAAGCCAGACGTCCTCCTCCATCTGTGCATTCTCATGTCTATTGTCCGTTTTCCGTCCACCTCCTTCTCCATGTCACCCCCCCGGAGTTTTCTTTCTAGCTCTCCATCAGCGCTCTAGGTGTCAACTACATAATTCAATACACAATTCAATACACAATACACAATACTAATTCAATACACAATACTAATTCAATACACAATTATAGGCTCGCTGAGGCATTACCCGAGATGTTCAAGGCTCGCTGAGGAGAAACAATAAAAACAGAAAGAAACACTGACAAACTGACCTGAGGATCCATACAGCTAAATTCCTGTTTACCTCCTCCAGTCACTCCCTGAGTCTCACATTTGGTCTTGTTTGTTGTTGCCGGTTTTGTTTTGCTCTTTAGAATCTGGTTGGGTTTGACGGTAAAAGTAATCAGAATAAGCACCGGGTTACCACAAATCCATTTTACAATAAAGGACATTTCATTCCACACGTATAGCAAAGGCTCATTTTGCAAATATCCGGGGAAAGAGAACGCAGACACAAATACACACGTGGATGTGCATTGCAGCTGATGAGCGCCCTCACTGCACGGGGAGAGAAGGACGTGCTCCCAGCAGTGAGGCCGGCGAGGGCCCAGGAAGGTGTGTGAGGGGAAGAAGGGAAAAGCGCCGTGGAAGGAAGGAGCGGCCGCAGAGGAGGGGCCTCCCTGCTAGAAGAACCCCTGCCCTCTCGGGGGGCAGCCTGGGCTCCACCTGGAGCTACTGAGGCTCCAGTCTCCTGAGAGCCAGCACCTCCTGGGGCTTCCTCTAGCCATGGATGTGACTCTCGAGAGCCAGCGTTCCATGGTGACAGGAGCCCCGGAACGGAAGACAGTGCTTCCATCTCCTCGCTGATTTCTCTGGGTCCAAGTAGGTGCCCCTCGAAGATGGGGTGCCACCAAGTCCGTGGGGCCCCCATGAGGGTGTTCAGAAGTGTCAGCACTATACCAGCACCCAGGGGTGAAAACTGGGTGTGACTCTGCCACGTCCTGGTGAGGGAGGGAAACTCACTCATGTCTTCACTTGCCTCGCTGGGCAAGACGGCTTCCTAGGAGGTATGATGGGCGTTAGGGGTGGTTACGCCCTCTGTCTAGGTTTATGGGTGAAGACTATGTGTGGGACAGGAAGGTGGTGCAAGGGGCTGATGGGGAGGTGGGAGGCGGGAGCCTGGCGCAGGCCACTGTGGAATCAGTTCCTGCACTATTGCTTCCTCGCCGTGACCCTGCGGGTCTTCAGCTCCTCGAAGGCCCTCTTTTCTCTCTCCCTCTGCTCTGTCTGCACTGCCCCACCGGCATTTCCACCCAGGCTGTCCTTCTTATACCTCTGGCCCACCAGAGGCCTCTGTAAAGGGGGAGTAACAACAGGATGCAGCCTGCAGAGTCACCAGGCTGACTAGGTGGGGTAATGTTTACAAAACACTAGGCTTAGTACCTGGCACATGCTTAGCCCTCACTAAATATTATTTATCATTGCCTGGATGTAGTAGGTGCTCAATAAGCATTTTTGAATGTACAAATGAATGATAATTTTAAAAAGGCCTAATACTTCATGTCTTAGAAATCTTGGAAAAACTATTTTAGAGAGCTGAGGTTTCTCAAGATCACATAATGAGCTGGTGATAGGGTTAGGATGAGACTTTAATTCCAATTCTAGGTTCAGTGTTCTTTTCACTGCACTATCTAACCTTTTTATTTGTTTACTTGAATGAAACAAATGTAAAAGAATGGCAAAGGTGCTCAGACGGTAGCATGGGGGTGTGCAACCTTTTTTTCTTCTTGGATCACTTGAGAATTAAAACTGGCCTAGGTGGGGGTCGTGTTGGTGTAAGACTAGCTTCTTACCCACCCACCACCCAATCCTGACAAGGCAAGAGCAAGTGGGGGAGCTAGGGGGACAGTAATGGGGGGATGGGGAGCAGTAATGCCTGCAGAGCTGGAAAATCATCCTGCCCCAGTCCTGGGGGTGGGTGGGAAAGACTGCACGAGACCCTCTGAGCACCCTGTGGTGCCACCTGCATGGTCCTGTGTTAACCACTGTCCACGGTGTCACTCTGAGGCTGCCTGCTCTGCCTCCTGGGGGTGTCCCCACATCCGGTGCAGACTGATCTCACACTGGAGGACTGCTGGTGTCTGAGACCATTGCTGAGCCCAGGGCACAGGAGGAAACGCGGTCACCTTCGGCACACGCTATAGAACAAACGCCTCAGGCCACAGCTCCCGTTCGCTTTCCATAGTGAGTGGTTTTGAGAGGCGAGCAGAACCCGTCAGCATCAGACTGGTAACTGGACAGACATGAATTCAAAAGAGGGAGCAACTGCCTTGGAGAGTTAGGTGCAAATTTTCTAGCTGCACTGCTGAACCACAAAAACTCCATAATGAACTGCAAAGAGGGGTCCAGATCCTTATGTTGTCTTGGAACATAAACGATCGGGCATTTCACTGCAATGCACAATCATCAGGAAAAGAGGAGTAACAGCCTCTGCTGAAAGATATTTTTTGTTATTGGACTTTTTTCCCATTTCTTTTACACAAGGCTGTGATAGGACTGCATGTACAGAGGACCAATCTTACAACCAGGCTTATAACTCTTAGATAAGTTCATCCTTGTTTTATACAAGAAAATGTAAAACCAATCTTACTAAGAAAACCAATTCCCTGTATTTAAATGGTGACTCGCTCACACTCATCGGGGCGGGGCGCTAGACCCATGAAATGCAAGGGCGCACCTGTCTCTTTAACGCGCGCCCGTCATGCTCCCCATTCCAGGCAGGAATTAAGTGCACGGTAAGGATCGAAAGTATGACTCATGCATGTTGCTATTTCCTAGGTCATTTCAATTAAACGAACAGCATCGGATGAGCTTACAGGTGCATATCTGTCCCACGAAGACCATAACACAAGGGAGGGGCCCTGCTCACGGCCTGCAGAGCACCGCAGGAAGGGTGCTGGGTGAGGCACTCTCTGCTGCCCTGCAGGGCTGCAGCCCACACACTTGCAAGGGGCAGACCTTGCCGACAGGACTTCTGGCTGCAGACGCACACCTCTGCCATTAGCTAGAGGGTCAGAGGTGGGCGCCAAGACGGTTTGCCCTGGCTGGCAGGGCGGCTTCCCGTCCACACAGTCAACGCGCCTCACTTCCTTGAAAGCATCCTTCCCGTAAACCCCAGTGCCACATGTAGGTTGGTGGTATTTAAGAAGGAATGGTTTCAAAAGAGTTAAAGAAGGTCCTGGCTTAAATTATGGAATTTCTTCCAAGGTAGAAGTCTCAGTAAAAGAAGAGAAAGTTGCACTCACTCAGCTAGGTGAGTGGGGAGCTTAGAGGACTCAAGTGAACGTATCTAGGCTGTTCTTTAGAGCAGGCTTTGTTGGTTTGTCTTTTGTTTGTTTGTACATGAAAATGGAATAAGTGTTCAGGCCTTATTCCATCCCCTCGGATCCTTCGGTCTTGGTCATCCTTCTGACTGCAGACTCTGGCTCCTTGTGTGGACAGCCAGTCTCCTGCCGCCTCTGTTCGCTCTCTGACCCCACCCTCCCCAGCGTTCCCCTTCTGTCGCTGCCCAGCCTTTGTCTCCTGTCTGCCAGCCACCGCCTTCCTCAGAACCTCCGACTCTCCCTTCTCTCAGGCAGGATCTGTCTCCCCACCGAGGGGCATTTTTAGTCAGTCGATGTTGTACCTGCACCTGATCTTGCAACTCCTGGTCTTGCCTCTGTGATGCTACTTCCCAGCCAGCATTCCACAGGAGCTGTAGTTCCTAGTTCTCCTGGCCCTGGGAGGTGCATATTTTAATTCTTATCATTTCACCCCACTCTGATTGGCCAGGTAGGCACTGACTCACAGCAGACCCTCCTCCCCAATCCCAACATACTCCACACTGAAATCCATCACAGCTTCAGCAGTGTGCTAAAATCTCAGATAACAGGCTCATTTCCATGATAAAATTGTGAATTCACATTGTTTAACTTATTTCCACAGTTTTTACAAGGAATCTCCCCCCACCCCTCACCATATAGTCTTCACCCTAATTAAAACAAGGCATTTCTGTTTCTGCAGCGCTTGGCGAGTCTGGGCATGGATGGATGTCGCTGCTGGCAGGCAGGGAGCAGGCACTCTCTTCTGCAGAGAAAGACCAGTGGCTCCATTTGCACTGCATTTGAGTCTGCGAGACCAGTAATTTTTACACCTCTCACACCCTCAAGGAACCCAGGAATTTGCAGGTTACCTGCAGCCCATGATGTCACAGCCACACATTCAGAATTGCTCCTTAGTCTCTTCAAGCTGCCTGAGACCTGTCAGCTCCCCTTTCTTCTCTCATCCTACACCTTCCTGTCGGGATATTCCTCCTCCCACCTCCCTCCTTGCCCCAAACCCTTGTCTGTCCCTCTCCCCACAGCCATGTCCCACCCAGTTCCGGCTAAAGCTTTGGAACATCTGCACCGCCTGGCAAAATGTGCCATCGACACATGGGACCTGCACAGACTGTGCTACTGGGCGTGCTGTCTGTCCCTAATGATTTCATCCCACCTAAGTCAAGGTGAGCCTAGGGAACCACAAAAGGTCCCTCCTTTTGCATTAGGTACCTAAAGTTTTCCTCACAGCACAGTTCTGGTGGTTTGGAGAGAGAATGGCATAGGGAGGAATATAGTTCTACAACCCTAAAGCCTCAAACGTTGCTTTCTTTCCTAACAAAGCAATATTGTTAAGTGCCTTCAACTGTTACTATGCATTTCCCTTTTCATTCAGGGAAAGGTAATGAGATGATGCCCTTTATTCCAAATGCCCACCGCCAAGGAGGACTGAACTGCCTTCAGAAGGTCAGAAACGCCTGGGACATGCAGGGCCAGGGGGGAAAGACAGGAGCCTCCCTTCCCACCCCTGCACCCGGATGAGAAAGCCCTTTCCCCAAAGAGGAAGGGAGGCCCTGGACCTGAAGGTGCTCCTGAGTCACACAGGTGAGAGAGAGTCCGACAGGCAGGGGAGACGTGTAAAGTCAGGCTCCGCCTCCCCAGGAGAGCCCTGCAGTGCAGACAAACCTGGACCCATCACCAGTGTGTAGAAGGCCAAGTCAGGGCGCTTACCCAGCAGGGCTTGGATTTTTCACGTTCAAGAACCTCCTGACAGAAGTGTCTTATTTCCTGTCCACGATGAAAAGGCAAGAGCATTTACATGATGAAAGGAGGCACCTGTTTTATGGGTCTTATCTGGGTTATTCTTTAGACTGTCTGACTGCTGGATTTTCTCGGGACCATGGAACACAGGAGCAAATCTGAACTGCTGTATGTACATAACAAAGGTGGAATCAAGACCACGGCCAGCTGTCCTTGCCTGAGAATTGCCCCTGGCCAAGTGCCCTCTCCTCTGGGCTTCAACCTCCTGACCTGCAAAGTGAGGCTGCCGGATCAGGTCAATCACATCACCGGATCTGAGGAGACCATCACTCCCGTGGCTGGGAAGTCAGGGTGCAGTTCCAGGTTTGTCTGTGACGCATACAAGGCTCCAGCTGGCCTGCGCTTGAAAACTGCTCTGTTGAAAAAGTGTGCTGGAGATGACTGTTCGCTGTCTTGAAATCCCTGTGCCGAATCACCTGTGAGCAGGACAGTCACTTCTACTTGTTGGGTAGAAGTACTGGGGACGCTGGGGGGAACCTAGCATCTTCCAGCAAAGTCACAGCCTGTGAAGCGGCTGCACACAGCGCGTACCTGAGGGCTCTGGGCTCTGTGACCACAGAATGGAAGTACCAGTGTTAGCACCCTGGAGAGCGGCATGTGACAGGAAGGCTGGGTGCCAATGTAACCACTCCAAGTACAACTCCTACAGCTCTGCACTGACCAAGGAAGAAAAAGCGAGCCCCATGTGACACCTTTCTAAGCCCTTCCACAGCGGCCCTCAGAGTGACAGCCTCCCGGTCTCTAGAGAGACAGAGTACGTGACTTGGAACCCCAGGGGACAGGACGCACAGGGCGTGGTAAAGACCCTGCACCAAAGTGTGGGAGGTGAATCCAAGTATCAGCACTGCACCCGCTTCCCCTTGGAACCCCGTCAGGTCTGCCCGTCATGCCCAGCCTGCTTCCTGAGCTCCAGCAGGAGCCATCGCAGTGGTGTCCCCCGCTCCTGACACTCCTTCACCTGCCAGTGCAGATGTAAGTGCACTGTGAGCTCAAGAGCAGTACGTGGACAAAGTTGGTATCTCTAGTTTAGAGCCAGCACCCCAGCTCCTTGCTGCCACGTCTGCATGCTGTAGAAGCACCCAGTGCAGACACAGCGAATGCATGCGTGCAGACGTGGGGAGACAGAGGCAAGGAGGAGGCTGGCAGTCTATCAAATAGTACCTAGAGCTTCCTGACACTAGAGCTTCCTGGTGAAAATTTTTATAAACTAATAATACTACCTTTGTATTCATTACTGTTGCAACATACATTGGTAATGGGTGTAACGCACTTCCAGTTTCACGGAGAAGTTAATGTAACACAATTCAAATGAAGAAACAGTGCATTAGAGACATATCAAGTGTTCCTGATCCCTCACAAATGAGACACCTGTTAGTGTGAATAAGAAACACTTCCCCTTTGAAGTGAGGTGGGCAGTGACCTCCTGTGGTTCGAGCTGGAGGTATACTCCACACTGCCTGCTGGAAACATAAACTCACGGCTCCATCTGCTCTGGTCCCTGAATCTGCTCTCCTCACACCTGTCATAACCCAAAGAATATTTTCCCCATACCCCAGTGGGCTCATGTGGCTATCCGACCCCCAGCCCAGCCACTGAGATGGGAACAGTGGTAGCACCCAGGCAAGAGGCAGCTGGGGATCAGTTCCCCGGCTAGGTCTGGACAGGGGCAGGAGCGGGGCTCCATGCAGGGCAGGGGGGCAGCTGGCATCCCTGCCCCTCCACTCCCCGGGGCCTGCTGCACGCAGTCTCCTTTTCTCTGAGTTTTTATTCCGTTTCCCCATTCCTCCATCATTTTCCCGTTGTTTTCTCCATCCTATCTCTCTCACTCCATAACTGATTGCCCTGTTAGAGAAAACATAAGTTTGGCTTGTGAGAAATTCCTTAAGCAAAATATTTCATTTCTTACTCTAAAAACAGGTTGTCACAGTCTCAATTTAAGTTAAAAAGTATATGTGCATATGGAAAACATGGTACAGATCAATACCAAAATGGCAGCACTGGTCATTTCTAGAAGGAGAGATCGTTTTACCCTTTGTTTATTGTTGCTTTGAAAACTGACATCATTAAATACAGTTTTCATAGCCATACAAATAAAATATGAGCACCTAACTCCTTGTATCAGTCTCCGAACCACATGGCTGTGAATCCAGTGATTTGAGAGTGAGGTCTGGCCTCTGGATGTGACAGTACCCTGGACATGACCCCAGCTGCTCTCCCAGGGATGCAGCACCTGGAGGCCAGGATGGCGCTGCTCACCCTGCAGTCTCCAGGTGGGTCTCTTGTTTACAGGCCCCTCAGATTGCCAGGCAGAATATTCAGGAACCCAAATGTGCCTCTTTCCTGCATGATTCACTCCAAAATGGGACTAAGAGGAATTTTTTTTTTGGGGGGGAGGATTCCAGCGGGAGCTGCATAGGTCACACTTTTGACACCTGAATGCTGCACTCCCCATTTCAGTGTATGCATAGTAAAATACTCCCAGGATCTTGGAAATTATAATTTCAAACATGTTTCTATTTATGACGACGTGTGCTTAGTCCATAGGGAAACATTCTTACCCAAAGATGTTTCTATCCTGGTCAGGAGAGACAGTTTTCCCAAGAAGCAACCCATGTTCTTCAGGCTTTTGGTTTTTTCTTCTGCAGCATTAAACAGGAAGCGTTTGCAAGACTCCTGGCTGGGGGGAATCTGGGAAGGCCTAAGGAGTGCAGATGACAATGGGAAGCTGACCGCACCTTACACGGGGCTTCATGGGGCGAGCTGCACTCCCACCCCCACCCCTCGGCCCCCTGGGCAGGGCAGGACCAGCCACGTGCCCACATTCTGGGCAAGGAAGGCAGGATTCCGAGGGGAGAGCAGCTTGCGGAGGTCAGTGCCTGCCCACGATGACGGATGTGAGGGTCTCTGTTTCCTAGACTGCAGGCTCCAAAATGGGACCAGCGCAGAGGGCTGGTTTGGCCAAAGGAAAACAGTGACAGTAACACAGAGTGTCCTCATTAGACACGGTCTGTGGCAAAAGCCGGACGAACGGGCACCGCCCTACGACCGGCCTGCTCTGGACAGCAGTCCTGGTTCTCCCTGCAGACGGAAGCCCAGAAATTCTGCTGGCTCTCTGGCCAAACAGGTGATCCCAGAGAGCTGAGGAGCCTGAGTCACTACGCTGACATCCGTGGTAGGGCACAGATCAGGAGAGAAAGTGTGCCCGTCAGTCACCAGGCACCATGTTGTACCCTCTCGTGCATTCTGGGTGAGGACCAGTGTACTTGGCAGGAATGGGCAATGCGGGGTTAACACCACCTAAGCTATCAGTCAAGGGACAAAGCAGGGCCTCCTGGGGCCAGTCTGGGACAGGGGTCCACAGAACAGGAGTGTTGCCAGGGGGTGAGCTGCTGCACCCAGACGATGGGGAAGGAACTCTGTGTGACAGAGAGGGATAGACGCAGAGGCAGGAATCTGGGTGGAAGGTCACAGGTCGGGCTCTCCCTCAATGCTGGCTCCTGTGGCCACCTGCACTGGGACTGTCCTTGGCCTCTGCTGTGTCTTAGGAAACCCACCATCCCTGGGCTCTGGACCTGCTCCCACTGACCCATCAGAGGGCCACCCACATACTCCAGTACTGCTCACACTCATGACTGCTCACACTCCCGTGTTCCCTTCTTCAGGATAAAAGGATTGGATCAGCTGACCAGGTTCTAAGGCTCGGCAGCATTTAAACCAAGCATCCAGCCCTTGGTGTCGCACAGCTAAGGGCTGCTTCTGAAGCAAAGCCAAAGTCAGGAGGGATGCTGGGCTTTCCCTGGGAGGGTGGAAAAGCTGACACTGAATCCTTTTTAAAAAATCTTTATTGTATTTTTTCCATTACCTGCTTATAGCCCCTCCCCCAGCAATCACCAAACTGTTGTCTATGACCATAAACCCTTTTTCCTTTTTGCTCAATCCCTCCACATTTTAACCTGCACCCCACCCCACTAGCTGTCATCCTGCTCTCCATCTATGAGTCTGTCCCCACTTTCCTTGTTAGTTCAGTTTGTTCATTAGATTCCACACATGAATAAACCATATGCTATTTATCTTTCTATCACTGGCTGACTTCACTTAGTATAATATTCTCCAGGTCCATCCATACTGTTACAAAGGGTAAAATTTCCTTTTTTACAGCCAAGTAGTATTGCACTGTGTAAATGCCCCTAAATTGTTCTGTCCACTCATCTACTGATAGACACTTGGGCTGCTTCCAGATCTTGGAGATTGTAATGAACACGCTGCAATGAACACAGGGGTGCTTATGTTCTTTCTAATTAGTGTTTTGGGTTCCTCTGGATGTTCCCAGAAGTGGGATTGCTGGGTCAAAAGGCAGATCCATATTTAAACTTGGAGGTATCTCCATATTGTTCTCCACAGTGGCTGCACCAGTCTGCATTCCCACCAACAGTACAAAAGGGCTCCCCTTTCTCCACATCCTCACCAGCACTTGTTGTTTCTTGATTTACTGATGATAGCCACTCTGAAAGGTGTGAGATGCTATCTCATCGTGGTTTTAATTTCCATTGCTTTGATTAGTGACATTGAGCATCTTTGCATATGTCTATTGGCCATCTATATGTCCTCTTTGGAAAAGTGTCTACTCAGGTCCTTTGCCCATTTTTCAGTTGGGTTGTTTGTATTTTTTTTGGTGTTGAGTTTTGTAAGTACTTTATAAATGTTGGACATTAACCCCTTATCAGATTTATCAGCAAATATGTTCTCCCATTCTGTGGGCGTTTTATTTTGTTGATGATTTTCTTTGCTGTGCAAAAACTTTTTAATTTGTTGTAGTTCCATTTGTTTATTTTTTTTCTTTTGTCTCTCTTGCCTGGGGAGCTATAGCAATACAAAAAATTGCTATGAGCAATGTCAGATTTTGCTGCCTATGTTTTCTTCTAGGATTTCTGTGGTTTCAGGTCTAACATTTAACTCTGATCCTTTTTTAATTTATTCTTGTATTCGGTGTAAGAAGGTGGTCTAGTTTCATTTTTCTGCACATATCTGTCCAATTTTCCCAACACCATTTATTGGATAAACTATCTTTAGCCCATTGTATGTGTTTGCTTTCTCTGTCAAATATTAATTGACTATAAAGGTGTGGGTTTATTTCAGGGCCCTCTACTCTGTTCCATTGATCCATGTGTCTGTTTTTATGCCAATGCCATGCTGTTTTGATTACTATGGCCTTATAGTATAGTTTGATATCAGGTAGTGTGATCCTCCCAACTTTGTTCTTCTTCCTCAGGATTACTGTTGCTATGCAGGGCCATTTGTGGTCCCACATAGTTTTTTGAAATATTCGCTCTAGTTCAGTGAAATATGTCACTGGAATCTTGATAGGAATTGCATTGAATCTACAGATTGCTTTGGGTAATATGGACATTTTAATGATGTTAATTCTTCCTGTCCATGAACACAGTATGTGGCTCCCACTTATTTTCTTCTGCAATTTCTTTCTTCAGTATCATAGTTTTCAGAGTACAGGTCTTTTACATCCTTGGTTAGGTTTATTCCTAGATATTTTATTACTTTTGAAACAATTGTGAGTGGAACCGGTTTTCTTAATTTCCCTTTCTGGTAGTTTGTCATTGGCAAATAAAAATGCAATTGATTTCTGGAAATTAATTGTGTATCCTGCTACTTTGCTGAATTCATTTATAAGTTCTAGTAGTTCCTTGATAGAATCTCTGGGGTTCTCTATGTACAGTGTCATGTCATCTGCAAATAATGACAGTTTTACTTCTTCCCTTCCAATCTGGATGCCTTTTATTTCTTTTTTGTCTACTTGCTGTGGCTAGGACTTCCATTACTATGCTGAATAAGAGAGGTGAAAGCAGACATCCTTGTCTTGTTCCCGATCTTAAGGGGAACACTTGTAGCTTTTGCCTGTTGAGTATGGTGCTGGCAGTGGGTTTATCATATCTGGCCTTTATTATATTTAGGTATGTTCCCTTTATTTCCAGTTTGCTGAGGGTTTTTTATAATAAATGGTTGCTATACTTTATCAAATGCTTTTTCTGCATCTATTGAGATGATTGTGTGGTTTTTATCCTTCAGGGTTTTTTGCAATGAATCGTATTTATTGATTTGTGAATATTGTACCAAACTTGCATTCCCAGAACAAACCCCAGTTGATCAAGGTGTATGATCTCTTGGATGCATTGCTGTGTTTGGTGTGCTAATATTTTGCTGAGGATTGTAGCATCTATGTTTATGAGGAATACTGGCCTATAATTTTCTTTCTTTGTAGTGTCTTCTTTATCTGATTTTGGAATTATGATAATGGGGGTCTCATAAAATGAGTTTGGGAGCCTTCCCCTCCTATTGAATTTTACGAAATAGTTTGAGAAGGCAAGGTGTTAGTTGTTCTCGGAATGTTTGGCAAAATTCACCTGTGAGGTCATCGGTCCAGGCCTCTTGTGTGTTGGGAGTTTTTTGATTACTGATTCATTTTCACTAGGTATGATCTGTCTATTCAGATTGTGACTCCTCCTGATTCAGTTTCGGAAGATTGTATGTTTCTAGGAATCTATCCATTTCATCCAGGTGGTCCAGTCTGTTGGCATATAGTTGTTTATAATACTTTCTTACAATCCTTTGTATTTATCTGGTGTCGGTTGTTATTTTTCCCCCTTCATTTCTGCTTTTATTTGGGTCCTTTCTCTTTTTTTCTTGATGAGTCTGGTTAAAGGTCTGTCCGCCTTGTTTATTTTTTCGAAGAGGAAGCTCTTGGAGTCGTTGATCTTTGATACTGTTTTCTTAGACCCTGCTTCATTTACTTCTGCTCTGACCTTTACTGTTTCCTTTTCTGTTCACTTTGGGCTCTGGTTGTTTTTGAAGTTCCTTTAAGCATAAAGTTAGACTGTTTATGTGAGCTTTCTCTTGTTTTTTGAGATGGGCCTGTAATGCTATGAATTTCCCTCATAGAACTGCTCTCCCAGTGTCCCACAGATTTTGGAATGTTGCATTCTCATTTTCATTTGTTTCAAGGTATCTTTTGATTTCTTTCTTGATCTTGCTGACCCACTCATTGCTTAATAACATGTAAGTTTGTTTCCATGTTTTTCAGTGTTCTTCATGTGAGTGATTTCTAGTTTCATAGCACTGTGGTCAGAGAAGATGCTTGATATAATTTCAGTCTTCTTAAATTGATCGAGACTTGTTTTGTGTCTTAACATGTGGTCTATCCTAAAAAAGTTCCATGTGCATTTGAAAAGTATGTATATTTTGGGGGTGAAATGCTCTGAAGATATCAATTAAATCCATTTGATCTAGTGTGTCATTTAAAGCTGCTTTCTCCTTATTGAATTTCTGTCCTGAAGATCTATCCATTGAAGTCAATGGCGTGTTAAAATCCCTGACTGTGACCGTATTTCTGTCAGTCTTTTCCTTTATGTCCATCCAGATTTGCTCTACATATTTAGGTGCTTCTATGTTGGGTGCATAAATGCTTACTAGGGTTATAGCCTCTTGTTGGATTATTTCCTTTATTATGTAGTGTCCTTCTATGTCTCTTACTATAGCTTTGGGGATTTTTTAAGTGTGTTTTATTGATTATACTCTTATGGTTGTTCCATTTGTTTTTCTCCCCTGTATTCCCCTCTGCCCTGCACCACTCCACCCTCCAGCATTCCTGCCCTCCTTAGTTCATGTCCATGGGTTGTACATAAGTTATTTGGCTTCTCCATTTCCTATACTATTCTTAACCTCTCCCTGTCTATTTTGTACGTACCATTTATGCTTCTTATTCCCTGTACCTTTTCCCCCATTCTCCCTCCTCCCCCTCCCTGCTGCTAACCCTCCATGGGATCTCCATTTCTGTGATTCTTTTCCTGTTTGAGTTGTTTGCTTACTTTGTTTTTGTTTTTTAGGTTCAGACTTTGATAGCTGTGAGTTTGTTGTTGTTGTACTATTCATAGTTTTGATTTTCTTCTTATTCTTAAGTAAGTCCCTCTAACATTTCATATAATAAGGGCTTAGTGATGATGAACTCCTTTTACTTGACCTTGTCTGGGAAGCACTTTGCCTTTCCATTCTAAAGGATAGCTTTTCTGGGTAGAGTAATCTTGGATGTAGGTCCTTGCCTTTCATGACTTTAAAAACTTCTTTCCAGCCCCTTCTTGCCTGCAAGATTTCTTTGGAGACATCGGCTGATAGTCTTATGGGAACTCCTTTGTAGGTAACTGTTTCCTTTTCTCTTGCTGCTTTAAGATTCTCTCATCTTTAATCTTGGGTAATGTAATTATGGTGTGTCTTGGTGTGTTCCTCCTTGGGTTCAATTTCTTTGGAACTTTCTGAGGTTCCTGGACTTCCTGGAAGTCTATTTCCCTCACTAGATTGGGGAAGTTCTCCTTCATTATTTTTTCAAATAAATTTTCCATTTCTTGCTCTTCCTCTTCTCCTTCTGGTACCCCTATGATTCAGATGTTGGAACGTTTAAAGTTGTCCCAGAGGTTCCTCAGCTTCTCCTTTTTTTGTTTGAATTCTTATTTCTTCATTCTGTTCTGGGTGAATGTTTATTTTTTTCTTTTGTTTCAAATTGTTGATTTGAGTCCTGGTTTCCTTCCCTTCACTGTTGGTTCCTTGTATATTTTTGCTTTATTCCACTTTGTACAGCCTTCACTTCTTTATTTTGTTGCCATACTCAATCATTTCTATGAGCATCCTGATTACCAGCATTTTGAACTCTGCATCTGATAGGTTGGCTATGTCCTCAATAGGTTGGCTGTCTCCTGGCTGCTTAGTTCTTTTTCTGGACTTTTCATCTGTTCTTTTGTTTCAGCCATGTTTGTTTGTCTTGGCACATGTTGTTACGTTGTAAGGGGTAGAACCTTAAGTATTCACCAGGGTGGGGCAACCCACTTTGCTGCATGCAGCACTGTATGTAGGGGAGGGGTCAGAAAGGAAACAATACTGTTTGCTCGGCTCTTGCCCTGCTTTCAGTAACTTACCCCACTACCTGCAAGTATATTGGGCCCTCCTGGTGCTGATTCTGGGGTGGGTAGGTTTGTGTACATTCTAGGACCCCATGGGTCTCTCCAATGAACTCCCCTTGAGGCTTGGAGTTTCTCCCACTGCCACAACCCTCAGAGGTTTTTATAGTCAGCGGTTTTGAGGCTTTAGTTTCTTGTGCTGGAAACCTGGGTGCACAGTCTGTCTCACTCCCCTGTTGTTCTTCCCGGCTTAACAGCACCCGAATGTGGAATATTCTGGTCTGCCAGTCCCTGTATCATTGGTTTTAAGGTGCATTTTGTCAGATGTAAGTAATACTATACCAGCCTTTTTTTATTTTCTATTCGCACGAAATATCTTTTTCCACCCTTGTAATTTTACTCTGTGTACATCTTTTGACCTGAAATGGGTCTCTTGGAGGCAGAATATATATGGGTCTTGTTTTCTTATCCACTCAGCTACCCTATGTCTTTTGGTTGGAGCATTTAAGCCATTTACATTTAAGGTGATTATTGATAGATACATATATAGTACCATTTTATTGTTAAGCTCTTTTCCTCTGGCTTGTGTCCTTTTCCTCCCCCTCCTCCCCCTGCCCCTTCCCCTTCCCCTGCTCCTCCAAGCACGTTCTTCAACATTTGTCACAGTTCTGGTTTGATGTTAATGAACTCTTTTAGGTTTTTCTTGTCTGTGAAGCTCATTTCTCCTTCAATTTTAAATGATAGCCTCATTGGGTAAAGTAGTCTTGGTTGTAGGTCCTAGCTTTTCACCACCTTGAATATTTTACGCCACTCCCTCTGGCCTGAAATGTCTCTATTGAGTAAGCAGATGCCAGTCTTACTGGTGCTCCCTTGTAGCTAATTACCTGCTTTTCTCTTGCAGCTTTTAGGAATCTCTCCTTGTCTTTGAGCTTTGTCATTTTAATTATAATGTGTCTTCATGCAGGCCTCTTTGGGTCCAACTTGTTTGGGACCCTCTGAGCTTCCTGGTCTTGCACAACTTTTCCCTTAACCAGATTAGGAAAGTTTGGGGTTATTATTTCTTCAAATGGTTCTTCATCCTCAGCTCTCTCTCTCCTCCTTATGGTATTTCTGTGATGTGGATGTCGTTGTTTCATGTCCAAAATGCTTCTTAATCTCTCCCCATTTTTAATTTTTTTTTTTCATTTTGCTACTTTGCCTCGGTACTTTTTTTCCACTTTGTCTTCCAAATCACTGATGTGACCCTCTGCCTCATCTAACCGACTGTTTATTCCTCCCAGTGATTATTTTAGATATTGCATTCTTTATTTCTCACTGGTCCTTTTTTATGGTTTCTATGTCTCTTTTCATGCTATTGAGTATCCTTATAATCATTACTCTAAACTCTCTGATAAATTGTTTGCCTCCATTTCATCTAGTTCTGAAGAATTCTCTTGTTCTTTCATTTGGGGTCTGTTTCTTTGTCTTCCCACATTGCAATTTTGTATTTTCTGCCTAAGTTGTTCAACTATTCAGTTGCTAAACTGATCAGCCATGAAACTAATCAAACTGTAGTCATCTTCCAGGCTTAAGCTCCACAGGGTGGAATAGAGTACTTCCTGTGGGTGCGGCTATTGCTTTCCCTCAAATTGATGCTACTTGGATGGGAGTGCTCTGCCTGAGAGAAATGGCTCCTGCAGTATTGGGGATGACTCAGCATGGATCCTGGTGTCTGTTCCCTCAGTTTTCTCTGAAGAGCCCCCAAGTACCAGTCTCTCCTCAAGCATGTCTAGTCCACTCTGCACTCCCTTTGCCAGGACCCAGCATTAAGTGGTTGCAAACAAAATTTTGTGCATCAGCCCTTTTTCTTTTAGAACTAATTTTTTTTATTGTTGTTCAATTACAGTTGTCCCCATTTTCCCCCATTACTCTCCCCCTCCTTACCCACCTCCACCTCCCACATTCAATCTCCCCAGCCATTTGTCTTTGTCCATGGTCCAGTATACACGTTCCTAGATGAACTTTCCCCTTTCTTACCCTGTTACCTGGCTACCCCCTCCCCTCTTGCCACTGTCAGTTTGTTCTTTATTTCCATGTCTCTGGTTATATTTTGTTCACTTGTTTATTTTGTTTATTAGGTTCTACTTATAGGTGACATCATATGGTATTTGTCTTTTACTGCCTGGCTTATTTCATTTAGCATAATGTGCTCTGATTTCATCCATGCTGTTGCAGAGGGTAGGAGTTCCTTCTTTCTTTCTTCTGCATAGTATTCCACTGTGTAAATGTACCACAGTGTTTTGATTCACTCATTTACTGATGGACACTTAGGCTGTTTCCAGTACTTGGCTATTGTAAATGCACTGCTATGAACACTGGGGTGCACAGGTTCTCTTGAATTGGTGTTTCAGGATTCTTGGGATATAATCACTAGGTCAAAAGGCAGTGGAATCACTAGGTCAAAAGGCAGTTCCATTTTTAATTTTTGAGGTAATTCCATTCTATTCTCCACAGTGGTTGCACCAGCCTGTATTCCCACCAACAGTGTACTAGGGTTCCCTTTTCCCCACAACCTTGCTAGCACTTGTTGTTTGTTGATTCGTTTATTATAGCCATTCTGACCTGTGTGAAGTGGTACCTCATCGCGGTTTTAATTTATATCTCTTTGATGGCTAGTGATGCTGAGCAACCTTTCGTATGTCTCTGAGCCCTCTATATGTCCTCCTTGGAGAGGTGTCAGTTTAAGTACTTTGCCCATTTTTGAATTGGATTGTTTGTCTCCCTGGTGTGGAGTTGTGTGAGTTCTTTATATATTTTGGAGATCAAGTCCTTGTCCAAGGTATCTTTGGCAAATATATTTCCCCATACAGCACTAGCCCTTAAGAGGCTCTCTCCATCTCCAGCCATCTGTCCCTAACCAACAGAACGTTAGCTGCTTTTCACAGGTGGGTGTTATCTGGGTTCCTTTTGGGCTCTGATGCTGTAGGCTAGGGAGCCCAGCTTGGGGTTTAGACCCCACACTTCTCAGGGGCAACCAGCCCCTGCTGCTGAAATATCCTTCTGAACTTTAGCTGCCACCTGTGAGAGCTCAGTTAGCCCTCTTACATCTCCTCCGCACTCCCTACCAGTCATGTTGTGGTCAAGCTGTTTCTTCTGTCTGTCCATAATTACAAGCCTTCTCTCCAGCTTTTGTTCAGTTGGTTATCCAGGATGATTTCTCAACAATGTAGTTGTAATTCCAGATTGGTCCTGGGAGGAGGTTAGTGTGGCTCCCGCTTACTCCTCCACCATCTTGGATCTCCCCAACATTAAATCCTCTAATGGCATGTGGTACAGAATGCTTCCTCACTATGGATGCTGGCAATGACTCTGACTCTTGTGTGTCACAATTTTGCAGGTCACAGGGTTTCATGAAATCACATATAAAGTAATGGATATAAATTCTTCATTCTATGACTGGAATTGTTTTGAAATAGTTGTAGCTATCATGACTATCATAGCAACATCAAGAAGAAACTCTGTTGAGCAAACTACAAATATATTAATCAAACCTCCACAATTCTAATTGTCATCAGATTTCCTACCTAGAGACATTTCAGAGGCCAACATACAGTTCAGAACAGTGGTAAACATGGAAATGCCAAGGACTCCTTCTCACAAAGTTGGATGTTCACAGGATTTTAAAGAATCAGAGCAAAGTCCATGAAGATGAACCATTTTAAATGATATCGATTTATTTTATGATTTGTCAATTGATGGAAGGAGTGTTAAATGGTATCACTTATTCCGAGTCAATGAACTTGGACATTCCACCATAAAAAAAATCCCTGGAAGATATAGATCTAATTAAGATTCATATAAAACTCTTACAAAGAGGAATAAGAATTTAACTTTGAACCTTCGATGTCATCTTCTAATGTGATGAAAAATGTCTTTTCAATACACACTATGTTATGTGGTCACAGGGCCTTCAGAAATGACAGGGGAGAATAATGGCCCCCCAAAGACACCGACACCCTAGTCCCCAGTGCCTGCACATGTGTTAGTTACCTGGCTTGGCCTGTGATTAAGCTAAGGATTTGAGAGGATTTTCTTGCATGAGCCAGCTGGGTCCAATATAGTCACAGTATCTTATACAAGGAAGTGAGGTAGTGTCAGAGATCAGAGACAGGTGGGGAGGTGATGGCTGTGAAGGCAGAGGGGCCAGGAGCCGAGGAATGCTGGTGCCTCTGGAAGCTGGAAAGGCAAGAACCAGATTCTCCCCCAAGCTTCCAGGAGGAACCAGCCCTGTTGACATCGATTTTAGCCCCTGTGAGTCTTGTTTTGGTCTTCTGACTTAGAGACCTGTAAAGGGACGAACTTGCCATGTTTAACCAAGGGTAACTTGTCACAGTAACCTGGAAAACAAGGACAGGCCTCTCACGTACCTAGTCCAGCCTCACCTACCCGAGGGCAAACAATTTATTTTTGTGTGACTTGAGTTACTGAAGGAGAGTGAGGACAGAGATGACAATGGTAACTCAGCAGGTTCCAGGAAATATACTGACATTCCAGGGGAGCAGGGAACTTCCATTGCCATGGTGATGGTTGTTTCGGGGTCTTTGGAGATTTCCCCTGAAGGAGAGCCCCCTGTTGCACATGCACACTTCAGGCTTTCCTGCCCCCTTTCCAGAGGCGAGGGGCCTGGGCAGGGGTGCCAGACCTGAGAAGGGTGGGACACCGAGCTGTGCCCAGGGGAAGCTTTCCTATCAGAGTGAAAGGAGAAGCAGCTTCTTAGTGGTGAGACCAGTTTCCCAGCCCATGTGAGGAGCTCTCCCTCCTTGTCCGTCTGGCAGGCAGCTCTGGGGCTAAGTGAAGACCCATGGCTGCTTGCTGAGTGCCTGCTGTATACATGCCGCGGAGCTGGGTGCCTGAGCCTTCCTGACGACTCTAACTTGGATTACTAGTCATTCGTGTGCCTGTGTGAAATGACCCACCATGTCCAGGTGGACACCAGCACGGACTGTTGTGTCGAGGAGGGCTGGACACGTTAGAGCTGCAAATCTCACTTCACTTCATTTTACTGATCGCTTACTTGGTAGGAACCCAAGCATCTAAGATTTTTGTTAGTGAAGTTACACCTCACATGTGTGAAGGGTGTTGGTTTAAGAAGAATATGGAACAAGAGTGTGGCTGGGCTGAGAGTTCCGGAATCACCAATGAACGTTTACTGGACTCAAGTAATTCTGAGACTTCTTAATGAGGATGTGAATTCTCCACACAACCTTTTGAAAAATTAACCTGAGTAATTTATCCATAGCATCTATCCCAGTCATTCCTTCTAAGGTTGTACTAAAAGAATACAGTACAAGAATTTGAAGAAAATATTAATCTTATTAATTATAATGGAAAAACTATAAATCTAACATTTAAAATGAGAAAATAGTTAAGTTAAGGTAATTTTACCAAATAAATTATTTTCCAAACTCTTAAATGTTTTATACAGTACTTTTAATGCCATGAGAAAGGAACATACTATAAGATGTATCATAGAAACCTATTAAATGTTAATATGTATGTTAAACGCCATTATCTCTAGCAGTGAAATTAGAGGTGATTTTATTTTTCTCTTATAATTTTATTTTCTATAATTTGCTTACAATGGGCCTATATTCTTTTTGTCTTCAGACAGACAATAATATAAATTGATTTTAAATGCCCTAGAAATAGGAAAACACGACGTGTTCAAGGGTTCACTCCCCCCCCAGGGTGTGCTGCCTGCCCTTGCCCTGAGCATTCCTCCTGAAGCTCCTTCGGGTTCCCCTCCACAGAAGCCCACACCATTCCTCCCACCCCACGAGAAGTCTGTTATTGGGTTCTACCCCCAGTACTTCAGCCCCCACCCCACCGAACAAGCATCCTCACACCCCTTCCGATGGAGCTCTGTTATTACAAAGAGTGCATCCAGGAGAAACTTTGGCATTGAAGGACCATAATGACTGCATTTCATTAATGCTGGAGAAATGTTCATACCACTGGGTTATCCCAAGCTACTGGTGAACAACTGATCCAATGATAAAACATACATTATGAGGGTCTGAGAGCAGTAATATATCCATTTTCAACAATGTCATTATCACAGAAAATGTACCTGTGACTACTGAGCTTCTTTTGAGCATCTAAATAGGTAAGACCAGTTAAGTAACAGAACACACACAAAAAAATCCATTTCATGTAACAATTAACATAGTAGGCACTCCATGAAAACAAAATATGAAGAGAGATTTGCTTAAAGTTACCCCAATTTTCACCATGGGAAAAATCTAAAACTTAGTCCTTCTTGGTATCAAATACTTTATTCCTACTGTCAAATGTTCAAATGGCTAGGAGAAAAATGATTTCCCAGTCTGCACCATGCCTCCGTTAACCTTTCTGGCTTTCTTACTCATTGTTTGCCGGAGGTGCCACAGTCCTCACCCACCCCATTCCCAGCTCCTTGTCCAAACGACCTGCCCCGTTCACTCTTACTCCAGCCCACCCTGCAGTTTCCGGGTCAGCAGTCACCCCGCCCAGGGCCTTCTTCTGAACCCCAGTAGTTTCACAGCCCTCTGACCTTGCAGCCTTGTGGATGAGCCCATGCTGCTCTGTAAGAACTGACCATGTGCCTTCGGGTGTCTTCCTCGATTCTGCAGTACTGGGGTCAGCACAGATGCCTTTCAGGAACCGCATGATTCTTGTTCTAACTTTATAACCAAGTTCTAAGTTCTTCAGGGTAGACTGGATGGGAGATGCAAGGGGGAAGGGCAGGGCTGGGGATGGGTCGTGGTCCTGTTTCCAGCACCGGCACACCAAAGGAAGTGCTCTCCGCGCAGGACTTGCGTAAGACTGAAAGGTCCGTCTTCCTCCCATTCACCCCCAAGAGGACTTCTGCATGTGTTCTTTGGGGTGCCCGATCACTTCCAAAACCCCTTCCCTCTCCTCTTCTTCCTCTTCTATCTAAATCTTTCTAGAACATTCTGCCACCCAAGAAATATATATATGCCAGATCATTCTGTTCTTCAGGCCAAAATTCTTAAGGTTCATATCCTAAGTTCTCATTTGAAAGGTCTTCAAAAAAGTGTTTAAACCAAATTCCCATGTCATACTTTACAAGGTGACTTTTCCTGAGAAGTTTGAGGGTCAACGGAAGAGAAGCAGACATAAAAATAACCCAGCGTGTGCCTTTGTGGCTCTTCTGAAAGAGGAGGAGAAAAGAGAGCAAGCACGTCCACCGGCCAGGACATGTGCAACTAGCCGCTTCCCTGTCTCCCCTGCTCTGCACTCCGGCCCCAGCGAGGGCACCTGGACCGAGTTCCCATTACTGAGAACACTGCGGCTCTGTATCAATCCGTGCGGCAAGGCACGCTGGTGTTTCACATAATGACTTTGCCATGAAAGCGGTGAGAGTGCTCAAGTCCTTAATTTTTGTTACTTTTGACTGAGTCGGCATATGAGATTTCTCGATAGTAGTCAAATCTGAGTGCTACACAGTGGGAAACCTTTCCATAATGGCGTTACCTGGCGTCACCAACTGAAAGCACTGCCACATCTAGTGCACTATGGAGGAAAGAAGGATGCAATTAAATGGAAGTACTGGGGATGTGTTTGTGAAACAACATTTCCAAAAAGTGCACATGCAGAAACACGCAGGGGAGCAGAAGAGAAGGGAGTGAGAGTGGCCAAGCCTTGAGGAGGGCAGGCGGCCCCGTCCACGTGGAAGAAGCAGGAGCTTTGCAGCAGCCAGGCTGGGAAACTGCTTCCCACCAACAGTTTCCTACCATTTGCCTAATTTCAGGCTGCAGGTCAATTCACATAAGTCTTATTTAAACATTCTTTCAGGTAAAAAGATTCTACGGTCCAGGGCCAAATTTCCAGATATGACACTCAGACACAATGCACTGTGTGCACACACAACATGACACTATGTATAACGAAGAGGCAAAATGGCAAACTCCATAGAAGAAGAAGGGCAGGAGGCGTCGAGACCATGTCTGTGGGTACTTCACAGAACTGAGCATTGTGCGTGTGCCCCAGATCGTGTGTCATGGTACTATCTGCTAATGTTTAGACCCACAAATGTGATTTTGCATCTACTTGTCCAAATGCACCAACCAGATCATGGGATTCCGTATTAGACTCAGTCGGTCCGGGAAGTGCCTCAGCTCCGCAGTGTTCATGCACACCCCAGTGACCGGCATGGGCTGCAGGGCCCTCTGTGTGCACCCAGAGGGCCTCCACCCCTCAGCTTCCTTTCCTGGAAATGGTGCTCATGACTGAGGATCAAACGAACCAATACACAGAGATTTCCAAGAGCACTTGCTGGCACTTAAGTCGATAAATGTCAGCAATTATTACTTGGTTAGTTTATCTTAAACTCCCATAGAAGTGATACAGATGCAGGATTATAAAGTAATGCTGCAGGATGAGAAATCCTTACTGTTTTCTAGTGAAAATGCTCACTGGCATCTCCTGTGTTACTTTTACTTAACAAAGTTTAGTTTCCATCACAAAAAGCACAGCTTCCTCCTTCTGCCCATGAAAGTCACCGCCCACTGGCTCAGCCCGCCCTGGCTCCTCCAGGGTTCTCCTCTCCCCTCCTGGTCCCCAGGCTCCAGCCCTCAGGGCAGGATCAATGCACCTTTCCATTCCTCTACCCTGGTCTACACATGCCATGCCCTTTCCTACCTCTACATTTCCAACTTAACCCTCTTTATTATCATTATGCTTTTTAACCCTTCTATTTCCAGGAAAGATTTGAGGTGACTTACAACTGATCAATAATGAAAGATAAGGAGAGAGAGAATTTTACAGAAACTCGATGACAATGGAATTTAAATGCTTTATTCTCCTGAACCAAGGTGGTCTTGTCTCTGCTGCCCTTCACTTACGGACGGCCCTGTATCTCCTCCTCCTGAAGTCCCCCAGACTACTCCACTACATGGTGACTTCTCCCCTCTAAATTCCCCACACTCACCCCTTGTTACTCAGTCCATGCAATGCAGTATATCAAGAGGGTATCCTGGGGGTCAATCATTTTTAAGCACAAGTCCTGTCTTTCCATGTAGCCAGGAGTCCCCTCACACATACGTCTTCTGTTCTGGAAAAGGGCAGCTGGGCACCCACGGCAAATGCAGAAAGGAAAGGAACATGAAAAGAAAAGAACCTCACTGTTTCCACTGGAGACTCAGATTACTTTGGAGTCAATAATGAAATCAGTTGCCATTTGCTACTGAATATTCAAAAGATTTTAAGAATTTTAATTTCTAAAAATATCACTCAGGCATAAAAAATCTGCAGAACTAAGGCTGGGTCAGTTTTCTATATTCGGCTATTTGTAACACACATACGTGTAAATTCCAAACATGACATGACGTTCACTTTGATGATACCCATGAGTGTACAAAAATGGCCACTGTCAATTAATTAAAGCAAGCCCAGGACTGTCCCCCCCAGGGCACCGTCATGCATGCGCCAGTCACAGACAGACATGCCAATCTTCTGGGCTACGAGTAACAGCCTGGACATGGAAAAGCAGGCCAGCAAAACTGTTCACGAGTGGCGAACACCCTTCCTTGCACTGAAAGGACACTGATTCATGGCACAGCCATGGCTCTGCTCCCTGGTGTGTTCTGCAGCTGTGGGGACTCACAAAACATGGAGACCTTTCAGGGTGAAGGTCAGTGAGCTTTCCAAAGAGAAAGTCCTCCCGGCGTGTCCCCCTGCGTGAGTGGATACCTGTTAGTCACCTCTCTAACTCTCTCAAACCCCCTCTGGCCAAAGACAAAATGCAGGCAGGCAGATGGAGGGTTGAGAGGTCAGGGAGTGTGCCCATTGCTGACAGGCCTCCCTGAGGGGGATCTGATCTTCAAAGGGGTGGGAGGCCAAGCTGGCCTGGAGACCCCAGGCCACCATGACCAGCTTGAAAGATCGTATCTGAAAGGCGAAGTTATTGACCCAGTAGGCAGACTGTGATTTCTTAGGAAAGTGAGTGGCAGGGGGCTCAGATCAAGGGGTTGGCAAACTACAGCCAGCAGTCAACTCTGGTGCCACCTGGCTTTGCACATCAGGTTTGTGGCACACAGCCATGCCCAGTGATTTACGTATTGTCTATAAACTTAATGCTGCAGCAGCAGAGTTGAGTAGCTGCCATGGGGACCACATAACCCTAGAGAAAAGAATATTTGCTATCTGACTCTTTACAGATCAAGTTTGCCAACTCTGTTTTCGATCATTCTTTGAGAAACAGAAGCCCAAGGAGCGGTGACAGCTTTGAGAACGTGGCATAAAGTGCACGAAAGACCAAGCCCAGATAAGACGCAGCATTCATGATTTGCAGGAAGGTGCAAAATGCATTTTGAAAAGCATGAAAGGGACAAATGTACTGACCGGTCAGACAATGCTGCCATGAGCAGCCACAGCTACAGAAGCAGTGAAGGCACAGCACTCGTGTCAGCAGTCACAACATGCCACAGATCGGACGTGGAGGCAGAGCTGAGGGGAGGAGGGGACTCCGGTGGTCAGTGTCTGTTCGTGGGTGTGTGCATGTGCAAACCCACACATCCACACAGACAGACGCACACACAGTCACACAGTCACACATGGCCACCTCCCCAGCCTCGCTGAAGGGTGGTGGTTTCCACCTGGCCTCACCTGCAGAGATTAAGAAAACAAAGATCACCTGCCCTGCCCCCAGAGTTTCGGATTCTGCAGACGTGGGGCTGAGCCCAGGTGCTGTGTTTCTAACAAGTTCCCAGGTGGTGCTGCCTGCTGCGGATCAGGGGACCCAACTGGAAACTGTGCTCATGAGAATCAGCCCTGAGATGCATCCTGCAGGGCAAGAACTTGTGTAGGAGAAAAGTCGTCCCTGCGCTTTGCGGTCATGACTTTCAACTTGGGTCTCATTTTTAGAATGACTGTTGGTCCCATCCGTGGTCTCTCACACCCTCAGCTGGCTCTCTGGGTTGGGGTCCCGTGGCCCCTTGCTTTCCACTCCTCCACTGCTCTGAGGATGACTGTCTCAGAGGCGGCCACAGAGTCCCCACAGCTGACGTGCACAGAAGACGCAGCCCACACTTTCAGTCAGACCATCCCAAGCCCATACTCCAGTTTGGCGACAGTCATTCTAGCTCTTTCATGTGCTATGGTATCATAGAGAAAAGTTAAATACAGTAACACAGTGTCTGAGAAACAAAAATAAGACTGTGTGGTTGGCCTAGCCCTAGACTGAAGGGTCCTTAGGAGGTTTCTCTTGAAACATACCATTTACGGTTTGTCCTGTCTATGCACCTCACTAGCTGAGCGTGCTAGGTCCAGTGCTTTAACACTTCTAAGCTCCAGTTTCTTTTATTTAAAAAAGGTGTAGCAACATTGTCTAGGGATATCATGAAGATAAAATAACCTAACCTATGAAAAAAATGTTTGGAAATAGTCAAGTACCATCACGTGACTTCTGCTCCAACCCAGCCCCCGCGGGCAGGTGCCGCAGCAGAGCCCACCCAAGGCTGTGCGCCACCGCCCGCAGCCCATCGTGAGCCGGCCTCACTCCTCAGTCAGTTACATGTCTGCTTCTTCCCTGAGCAGCTGCCCAACTACTCAGCTCGCAGGAGACTCCACCACAGAAAAGCCCGGATTTGTAATTAGGGTAGTTAGAGCTCACACCTGACTCCATGACTGACACGTAGTCTGGGAAACTACTGTCTAGCTCTGTGCCTCAATGACCACCAACAAAATGGCATTCAAGTTATAACATTTCACAAAAACGCCATGAGTACTGAATGAGATCAAATTTGTGGGCAAAACATTGAAATTCTAGCGCGGGCTGTGAACCAAAGCATCACAGGTTCGATTCCCAGTCAGGGTACATGCCTGGGTTGCAGGCCAGGTCCCCAGCAACCGCACATTGATGTTTCTCTCTCTCTGTCTTTCTCCCTTCCTTCCCTCTCTAAAATAAATAAATAAAATATTAAAAAAAAACAAAAAAAAAACATTGAAATTCTAAAGGCATATACAGACTTTAGTGTAGGCTACTATAGCTCAAATGAAAATGACAGGTCTCATCAAAGTCGTTAACTTCTGACCAGGAACTAAATGATATGAGCATGACATAGTTATGTCTCAACTTCCAGAGTCAGGTATGTTTCTAATTTCCAGTGGCTAATAGCAGAATCATCTCACACTGCAGCCTGAGTCCTCTGTATCTTCGTGGAAGGACCACATAATTCTTTCTTCTGTCCTACACCTTTTTATTTTACAGACACTTAATTTGCTGTAGAAATTTTTTTTATACTTTACCCAAAATGTGATTTAAGTTTTCCCCCCAAAATGCCTCTGGGCTTCCCCTGTTTTCATTCTTCCCTATGAGCAAGGGAAGCCCACGTTCCCTTCCAGGTGGCATGACCACCCGCAGAGCGTGCAGGACCAGAAAGATCGCCACCAGACCCTTCCCTGGATCCAAAGAGAAGGGAGAGCATTTGTTCTGCTTGTCATGCCACTGTAACATCTTCTGGGACAACGCTTCTCCTCTTCCCCTTGGGAAACTCCACCAAATTCCAAAATGCACAACTCTTAAGAGCCTTTCCTTGATATCTGGTTACAGGCTCTCTGCTGAAATTTCAGCCTATTATTCTGAGAATTAATTGTGCCGCTCTGCTCCATGGACTAAAGCTACACAGACAAACTGGACACTATGAAATCCTGCCTCGGGAACCCTTGGCTAGGCAGCATGCGCATTGTTCTGCTGACTCGCTGCACTGCCTTTCTTCCAAACTGGGCTTTTCATTTGTGTGTCTTTCCAAAACAAAGATCTCCAACTATTGTTTGGTTTTTGGGTATTATTTTTTAACATGATTCTTCGCAATTTATTGTTTTGTTGTTTCGGATATCACAAAATCAAAACAGAAAAGTGTATTTATAATGCACTTATACATACTTGCCTTTTGATATTTTTGCTTATATTCATTATAGATCTGATTACGGACTTTTAGACAAATCTGAAATGATGAAGAAATATCACGAGTCAGGAATATAACTACATCATCTCCAGGCGTTAAATAGAAACGTCGTTTGAATGGGACAGAAAAGGCCACTAACAAGTGCCTGGAGGACTCAGCACACTGGTCCTCTCTCCTAGTTCAAGGTGGAACGGAGTCACCTCCCATTGCAAGTCCCCAAACTGTCATCAGCAGGGCACCGGCTGAGGAGGAGCTTCAGACCTGGCCGACAGGCGGTCGGCAGACTTAGGTGCACACGCTGCATGTTTACGGCAGAAACAAAGGAAAAACAAACACACGAGAGAGCTGTGCGGACAGCAGCACAACACCTACAGAAAAGAAACGGCAGGGTTCTGGAGATCTTTAAAACCACTTAAGCTTTAGGAAATGGCTTGATCACGGCACACTCCTGGTAAGAGGAGGGTTTATTAACCTCTTCAGGAAACACATTACCACGATCTTTCCTGAGCCAGCCAGAAAAGAGATCACACACTGAGAACATGCTTCATTCCTTCGCAGAATGAAAATAGATTTAAAAATTCATATGGAGACAAACTGAAATGGGTTAAATTCAACCACACTGTCTCGTAGCCCTTGTGAAATATTCCAGCCAGGACTGCTCCCCTTAAAGGCTGGCTCTGAGTGCCAGGACTACATGGCGCCTTGGGGTGACCTCAACATGGTGGTAGGGTCTGGTCCTTCCTCAGCCACAGGGGCAGGGCTGCGGGCTCTGCAATCTGGTTTTGGGGTGCTCTCACTGTTGGATTCTAACACCTACAACAGTGTTTAACACATCATAGGCATTGAATGAAACTTTTTTGGTGGAAGGAATGAAAAAAGGAAGACAGGACAAATTATCTTTAGGGCAACATAATGAATTAATGGTTCCAGTGATTCATATATTTCCCATACCCCCTAATCTTCTGAAATTCTTTTTTTTTAAGATTTTATTTATTTATTTATTTTGGGAGGGAGGGAGGGAGAGAGAGAGAGAGAGAAACATCAATGTGTGGTTACTGGGGGCCATGGCCTGCAACCCAGGCATGTGCCCTGACTGGGAATCGAACCTGCGATGTTTTGGTTTGCAGCCCGCACTCAATCCACTGAACTATGCCAGCCAGGGCTTGAAATTCTTTACAAACTTTCTAATTTTGTTTTAATATCCTTCCTAATGAAACTTTTCATTAATATTTGTGACAGTTCCAAGTATAACACTTGATCTGAACTTCTTTGTTGCTGATAGGAATTTTTCTAGCAAACCAATGACCAAATAATTTCTCACTGACTCTAACTAAAGATGCTTTTTTTTAACACACAGCATTTTTCCCCTTCATAGATTATGTTATGGGCAGAAGTGTTTTTATTTCAGTGAATTGGAGAAGATTTTCATGTCCTACCTATGTGGCAGGTGCAAATATGTACACACATCATAAGTAATAAATAGTCTATCTCCTCAATTGAGAATAGCACTAAGTAAACAAAATTATTTTTTCTCAAAAGAATAAAAAGCACAGATGAACTTTCAGACACAGAACACAGAGAAACTTAGAACTTTTAAACGAGAGCTACGGCTGCCTCTGGGGAGGGCAGTTAAATCTAATTCTTCCCTGGATGTCCCTCTGTGACTCCTTTTCTCAGTTAACTGCTTACTGTTTCCATAAACAGCCCCTCTTCCAGTATTTAAGAAAATAGTATGTTTATTACACATTGAAATGGGAGAGAAGCAAACCCTACTGCCTCTGGCTGCAGCCTGGACCCCGTACCCAGTCCCAGCTGAGACCTCACGTTGTCCCTCTACAGCTCCCAGGAAGAAGGGGTCACACATGCAAACCCAATCCCAGCATGTGCTTGAGATGCTGGGGGTCGCCCCATGGAAAAGAGACACTGTGTGACCTCTGCGGTGCAGATGGACTTGTGTGATGGTGTGCGCTGCATTCCCGGAAGGCCCTGTGCACACAGATACTGAGCACCTCACTGCGCTAGTCGAACGAAACTCAGGACCAGGACTGACTGTGGCCTCCTTCCCCGTGCTTTTCCTACAGCGGAGAGCAGTGCATATCCTGGAGTCTGGTGGGTGGCACGGGACAGACCCCTCCGCCCTTTCATTTGGTCCCTGACACTGAGATCCTGAATGCTCCTGATTTCCAGGAAGTTACATGTCAGAGGAGACAGAATTTGTACGTGCCTGCTGTGTTCCAGGCATAATGCTATGCATCGTGTGCACCCTCTGTAGTTTAATCCTGGCAACAATTTTATGCATCTTATATCCTTGCCTCTTACTTGAAAAAACTGGGTTCAGGAAGTTGAACCTGCTTGGCCAGAGACCCCTGGCTAGCAGGCACATGGTCAGGATTTGAACCAGGACGTGACTCAGAAGCTCAAGTTCGTTTCGGTGAAGTGTCTGGATTCAGGCGCTGGCCTGCTGTCACCATGTGCTCTTCCCGTGTCTCCAGGTCTTGGACTCACTCGTGTAGCCTGAGTAGCAAGGTGTGTGCCCTCCTGGTGAACCGGCACAGAGACCTGGTCTGTGCCGCCCACTTTCCGCAGCTCGGCCTGGCACCTCGCCCACACGCCCAGGGTCTGACCCCTTCTTCTTTGTTGAGATCCACATACCACATTGTGGCACCAACAGAAATCCTAGGCTCTGAGCCCTCCAGTTCCACCTTCCCCAGAACTCTTTGTCTACTACTGCCTATAGGGCCACAGTCTTGTGCTCATATCCCCTAACAATATTAATCTGCTGAGGAGACAATGCATTACTTCTGCTGTGGGTGACTTCCACGGATTTAACTCCATTTTCCCCGCAACACTGGCCCATGACCGGAAGGGCCGCAGTGTCATTTCCCTGTGTAAACAACTCACGTCTGCTGAGAGCACGCCTCCAGGAGCCCCACAGGAGTGGGGGTGCCAGGATGGCGCAATGAAGCTAGGCCTCGAGTGTTATGGAAAGGCTGGCACTGCCACTGAGTTCAGGTGCTAGCGACGCCTGAGATCTCTAGGGAAGAAGCCGAACTGTGCTTGATGAGAGCACAGAGGACTGTCCACGGCAAACCCAGGGGACCCAGATCAGCGAGGCACCCTTGCTAACAGCACTTCTGAGGCATGAGATACCAGACCAAATGCCAAAGGAAACACAAATTAGAAAAAGAGATAGTAAGTAAAAGCATGACATTTGTAAGCAGTCAGACTGTGGTGCAAATTCCTGCTCTGTGATGTAATGGCTATAAAACCTTGGACACCTAAAATCTGGTTTCTGTACTTGACCATGGGAACCATGCTCCCGCCCTTTCGAGCTGCTGTGAGAACTCCAAGACGAGATCTCGCCAGCGAGACCTGCAGCACAGTGCCTGGCACAGAGAACGCAGCACGCCCCAGCCTCCACGAGTCTAGTGGGCTGAGTCCTTGGGCTCAGAGAGGCATGGCCAGCAGCCTCCCGGGCAGCACCAGTGCCAGTGCGCAGCAGGCAGAATGGACCGTTGGCAAGACCTCGACGGGTCCTAGATGGCCTTAGACAGTGCACATCGGCCTCTGACAAGGAACCATTCAGGAGGATGGCCTGCATGGCCATGAGCACGTGACACACTTTTCTGGTGAAGTTGCCTTCTCTGTAGACTGCTGGTGGGAAGGGCGCACATCTCCATGGGCGTGGTGAGGGTTAAGTTTAATAATCCTAAAACCTGGAGAGAAAGCAGTGGCTGCATTTATCTTCAGACGGTGATGATGATGATGAGAAGGTGGAAGGGCGCTGACAGGTGGGATACGAGCCCTGACTGAAGCACTACCGAAGACAATGAAGAGCCCTAAGCTCTTGCACGGGAAGGGTGTGTTAAGCACCCTAATAAGGACTGGGTGGTGGGTCTGACTTAGTTGGGTGACAGAATCAGGGGACACAGCTCCAGGCGTGTATTGAATATTTGCTGGGGTCTGATGAGAGCTTCACATGCTGAGTGACCAACAGCTCAGCCCAGCCCTCAACAACCTTATTATGTTTCGGGAATCATTTTAAGAGCTTTACAAGCCGCATCTCATTTAATCTTCACAGCAGCGCTGCAGGCAGGTACTAGTATTATGACTGTTTTATAGATTAACAAAGGGATTCTCAGGAAAGCCATATAACTTGACAAAGCTCACAGAGTTAATACGTGGCAGAGCAAGGCTTGAAACTCAGATTTATCTGAGCCTGTGCTTCTAGAATATGACACTGCTCCCCATAGGACTAACTCTCCCCAGTGCAATGAAAGCCAATGGCACCTCCATCAGGAGTTCTGGGAGCTTTCAAGGGTCGGGACCTCAGTATTTACACCAAGCATGCGGTAATGACGACAGCACCTACAACCCTACAAGGCTCTGCTGAGTTACATCTGGAACCCAAAGGTGCAGCAGCAAGAACACTGCTAGAGTGGAGTGGGCAAGGGGCCAGGACACTGAATCTCGGCTCTGTGTGCCTAATGCTCGCATGGCTGAGACCTACAGGACTTTTAAAATGGTGCAGGCACAGGGGCTGGAATTGGGAGCACAGCGGGGAGAAGAAAATAACACAGGGAGAGTACCCGAAGGGCGGGTGAGACCTCGTCCTACCACCGTGATGAACAGAAATCCAGGAGGGGGAGATAGTGAACCAAAAAAGGGACGAAGGAAAGGTGTGCAGGTAACAATGGAAGAACAGAGACTGTGCAGGTACAGTGATGCCTGGGGAGGCTGTTTTGCGAAGCATGAAGTTGGGAGCAACACCTATGCAATGATCACGTGGCTGCTCCTCACTTCCACCAGCTGGCCCTCGCTGCATGCTGACACACCCGGTGGGTGCGTTCCCTGCACCATCCACCATCTTTACAGGAAGCCTGCATACTGTCAGTTCCATCATGTCGGACAGGGAAACTGAAACTTCTCGAGAGGTTCCATGGATTTCCCAGGTCCCCGAACAGGGAGAGGACAGCTGGGTTTGAAACCCCAGGGGTGACCTAAAGTGCCTGCTTTACATTTTGTTTTGGGAAAAGAAAATGAAAAGCACATGTGACACCAGACCATGCTGCAAGAAACAAGAGGGCAGGGAACCTCCTCAGAGAGAAAAGCCAGATTCTGTGTGTGGCCATGAAAGGCACCAGGCGGCCACAGGAGCCTTACAGTCTGCACCCAACAGTCTGCGTGCAGTTCCACAAGTTGAACTCACCCCAGAGAAGAGGTTTGGTGGAAAGAGGCTGAGTGTGGCTGGGACGTGTTGAGCTGGAGGTGCCCACAGGCGTCTAAGCAGAAACATCTGGAAAGGGATGAGTGTGAGCTGTCTGGCCTTTGGTAAGCTACAGACTGGGGCCTGAGCATTAGCTGTAAAGGTGGCAGTGAAACCATGGAAGGAACACCATCCGCAGAGCAAGTCTCCACATGAGAAAAGGACCAAGGACAGAGGCTTCGGACCAGCCCCCTGCACTCCCATCCCCTTCAGTTCCCTTTAAGTTTATGAACCCAATACTTGCTCTGAATATGTGGCTTGGACCGTCATTTAAAATTTAGCCTTCTAATTAATATTAATGAAGGGTGCAACTGGAGGATAGCAGATGGAAATTCCAAGATGTTAGAAACAGATTTATGAAATGCAGAGTTTCAAATGAGGTCATTTTTCAACTTCCCAAAATGCCATATACACTTGATTCATACATATGCCTACTTTGGATGGAAGAATTTTATTTTCTCAAATCCAAATAATCCATTTCTCTGTCACCGTTAACCAGGAAGCTGATCATGCACTTGAATGTCACGCGGATACCAAGTGGCCATGGATGTTTCTCATCTTGCGCCCTCACCCCTGCACTCAATCCGATTTGGGTGGGCTGCAGAGTGGCAGATCACCCTCTGCCTCCCCTTGTTCCACAAGACGAAGAGAAAAGCTCCCATCTCTTAACAGGTGTGCAGATTAACCAGGATCAGGAACGTGAATGCTTTGTTTTCATGCAGGTCTCCGGTCACGGCCATCACCAGCTGTTTCTTTGTTTACGCCTCTCTCACTTCCCGCCCGCATCACCTGCAGCTGCGTCTGCCTGCAGGCTGCCTGCCGGGGCCCCCCTGCACAGGCAGCGCATCTGTGCGTGAGTCCTCGCAGCTCGGCCTGGCATCCGCAGCCCCCACGCAGCACGTTGGTCCGACACATCGCCCTCTCTCTCCTCCGGTCTCTCTCCCCGAATTCCAGCAGGCTGAATGACCTTTGTGGCTCCTGGCACTCCTAATGCCCTCACGGTCTGTGGCACCTTCTGCCCGAATGTCCTTCCTCCAGTCAGGAGGGCGGGATCTCAAGCGGACCACTTGCATGAACTGGGTCCTCTTTGCTTCTCTCAGCCCAGATTGTCTCTTGCTACCTCCAAATCCCAGAGTCTTTATCAGTTCCTTCAAAGGCACTATGGCCTTCAATCTACATTAGAAATCAGACCAAGAGCTTCCTGTAGTTGCTTCATTGCATTTCTTCATTTATTAGCATGGTGCATTGTATATCCACACACAGCCATTTTCCCCCTTTGAACATACATTTGAGTCCCCGCCTTATGCCAGACATAGGGATGCAATGAAGGGGAAAGGGAAGGAAAGAACTGTCATTTAATCATGGATCAGTCCACTGAGGTCAGACCAAAAAGGTGACAAACAAGCAGAGAAAAAATTATAACCAATCTCCCTAATTGACACTCATTGCATGCAAGCATTCTTTAAGTGTGGCAATAAAGGGACATTACAGACAACAGGCAATCAAGCAAAGCAGTTAATAAAGAAAATACAGCACGGCCTCTGGGTGCCCCAGAGCCCCCTCCAAGCTCAACCAGGACACAAGGCCATGCACCCGCTGGACCAGTTCACAGGGTGCAGAGACAGAACAGAGTGCCCTGCACGGCACTGTCACGCTAATAACGACCTTCCTCTTCTTAAAATTAGCTGAAGCTTGGCCCATTTCATTTTTCTTTCCTTCCTGGTCACTTTGCTGACTTTATTATGTCTGTTAGAATACACGAATTTCTTACCAATACTAAGAATCCCATGGCTCTTCCTCCTTTCCTCCCTTCCTGCTTCCCATAACAATGATGCAGGGAAGAGCAGCCACTGGGGTGGGCCTGCTGGGAAAGCCTTGCTTACAGACCCCATGCTTCCATGTTTGTGTGCATGCATGCGTGCACACATGCACACCCATGTGCATGCATGTGCATGTCTCTGCTGCTCCTAGGTCATTGCATCTGTCCTGTAGGCAAAAGAAGCCCGGATCTCTGGACCCTGCGCATTCAGGCCTGGCCCCCTCACAGCCTCCTATGTTGCAGGCAACACGTTCTCCCTCTGTGACCGCGCCACCACCTGCCGTGGTCCTGGCTTCTCCAATGCGCTCATCCCTCTCCCTTCCACAGTCACACACTTCCATGGGCACACCTGAGACCTCATTCACACCAGTAGCTGCATCCTTGCTGTGGGCTCTGTACGCAGTGCCCCATGCCCCAGCTGTCACCATTTCCTTTCCTACTCTCACCAAATGCATTCCAAGCCCCTTCTCCCTGGGACAGCCAGGCACTGGCTGTCCGGCCCCCAGTGTCTCTCACCTCTCACCCTTGCTAGATTCCATGCCCGCTTGCCTCAGGACTCCCCTGTCTCTCGCACCCTGCTCACTACTGGTGACTGATGGACACCCAGGACCCTGAGAAGTCAGCACCCATGGCTGGCTCCCACCCTGACGGTGCCAACAGCTGCTTCTGTCCGGGGCCACCACTCCGCTTGTGTGCTGGGTTCCTCTCTCCCCCTACTCTGCAGCCTTCCCATCTTCATGCTCAGAGCTTTTGCCACGTCCCTGCTTTAAAAAGAAAAGCAATGCCAGCAAACTCCTTGCTGGAGTTGCACCTACCTCCAGCTCTGTCCCAGTTACCTGCCACCTACCTACATGACAGAATTCTTACACAAGGCTGCGCATCATACTCACCATCCCCAAATCCTCTTTCTCCTCCTGTCCTCTCACACCAGGTAGCCCCAAGCCTATTATCAGAGATGGTCAGTCTGGCAATGACCTGGACATGACTCATCAGGGAGGATTCTCAGTGCTCTCTATTCAGCCACCTGCAGCATTCAATAATCTTTTTCCTCATCTCGCCTTGACCTCCCGTCCACTCCCCACGCTGCCTGGCAAGGCCCGTTTGCTGGGAGCTACAGCACTTCACACCCTGGGTGTGTAGGGTCTCACTGCTCAGGTTCTAGACCATTTTTCTCCTCTGCGAGCTTACTCCTTGGACTGCACTGCCACCTGTACCCCAACAGTTACAAACTCATCTTTAGAACTGGTGGCTCCCCTGAAGTGCAAGTTCAGCTACATACTTGATTTCTCCAGCCAGTACCAACGGGCATCTCAACTTCCAGACCCCTTCAAAGCCTCAAGTCACCCCTGTTGCCTCTCTGTCTCGCCCTCCATGCCCATTCAATCAGCAAATCCTGCTCCTCCCGACCACATTTCTGTCTCCACCATCGCCACCCCCACCTGGATTAAAGCCATCCCTTGCTTACGTGACTGTGACAACCTCCACACTCAATTCTCTTCCCACACTCGCCTCTCCTTTCCACCCCCAACCAGAGGGATCCTCTGAAAATGCCAATCTTGCTAGGTCACCTCTCTGCCAGAACTTCCTAGTGGCCTTCCATCCATGCACATGGAAGCTGAAGCCCTTGCCCTTGTCACGTGCAGGCTCCAGTCAGTCTGCTTCCCCACACTGTGTCTGAGACCTGCCCCATGGTCCTGCCCCAAGGCTCTGCCCCAGGGCCACTGCAGCATGCCCTCCCTGCCCGGCATGCTACTGCCAAGAGGCCTACCACAGGCCCACTCTCCTACTCTTTCTGACCTCGGCCTTCAGCCACCAACTGGCCTTGACCCCCTGACCCCAACTCCTAATCTCCCTCTTTCCGGCTTCTGTTTGCGTGACAGACTCATCCCCATCCACTACCACGTGTGTTTGTCTGCTTGCTGGTGGACTGCCCTCCCAAACACGCACACACGGAGATGTCCTCTGTAGAGGCAGTGATTTTATTTCCTACTCTGCTCTTGGAATGACTGTAATCATTAATTTTTTCAAGCAAAAGAATGAATAATGTAAAATGATACTATTCAGCCAGTGAGGAGAAAGCCGGACACTAAATGAAAGGAAACAAGCAATGGGAAGGGGGAGCCCACAGAAGGACTGAAGTGCAGGAGCGGATGAGGGCTCATCAGTGAAACGTCTGGAGACAGCAAGGAACAGGACGGACGGTGGCCCGCCAGAGATCACCCCGACCCTATTATACATGTCCCCACAAAATGCGGAGCCAGCTTATCGTGCAGACACTTCAACGCACCTTCCCAAAGAGACTCCAGTTTTCACCTGGAAAGGTGTCCACTTCCTCTTAAGACCCAGTTCTTTTTCTGGCACCCGGCACCCGGAGCCAGTTTCTGGAGGAGGCAGGAAGCCGCCCACAGCATGAGCAGGGCTGGCAGCGAGCATGCTGGCCTGCAACTCGCCCAGGTGAAGGTCGGGGGTGCCTTTGGGCCCTCGCGGCCCCTTCGTGTGCAGGGAAACGGAAGGGCAGACACCTTCATTCAAAGTGCTCAAGTGTCAGCATTGAATTGCCACAGAAACTAAATTGTCTTCCAAAAAATTTTAGGAGAATCAGGAAAAGGAGCACTTTTAATCATTCTTAAAATGTGAAAACCATTAGCTTTTACTTTTAGTACGCCCAAATTATACATACTTATGTTCTAGAAGGTTTGGGCTTGACATAATAACATCTTTGAGTGTGAACAATCAGAGCAGGTCAATGGGCACTTGAGCCAGAGCCCTCAGCTGGGTCAGGGTTACTCCATCAGCCCCCGCCCCCAACCCCCATGGGAGAGCTAGGGTCCCCAAGTCTGTGCTCCAAGGGCAAGGCTGGGACCGGGAAAGCTGATGGCAATGTGCGGAGTCACTTCAGGACTGTCCCAGAAATGTACAAAGTGCTGTGGAAGAGCAGCAGGCCAGCAGTGCATCGGCACAGGGTGGGACCGGGGGGCACCGGAGGTGTGTCACCATGAGTGGCCATTTCAATCTGGCCTTTAGGGGTGACTGGGGTTCCACTGGGCAGACTGGTTTGGAAAGGGAACTTAAAGACAGGATTATAATAAGTGTGTGTTTATGTGTATTCATGTCTGTGTGGTGTGTGCGCATGCACGCATGTATACGTGTGTGTTGTGTGGCACATGTGTGCATGTACATGTGAGTGCACGTCTCTGTGTATGGCATGTGTGTATTACACAGCAGAGGTGTGAGGGTGAACTGTGTGTTTGGGAACATCAAGCAGATGGAGCCATGCCATTCAGGAATTCCATCTCCAACCTAAACAAAAGGAAACAAATTTCTTCCAGCTCCATTCTACACTCTGCAGCCCTGCCCTGTGAGGTGTCTCCGGCCCCAGGATGCTGATTTCCTGCCTATGTGATCCTCCAAGCACCAGCACCCCAAACTAGGGATGCCCACTGGTCCAGCTGTTTTGGATGTGAACAGCAGGGCCTGCCACAGTGAGCAGTGTCCATGGGGTCACCGAGCTATGAGACGTGGGCTCAGACCCCTGGAACAGTGTGCTTCCTGCTGCATGCAGCTGGTGCCATGGAGACCCAGACACTGCTCTGGGATGCCCTCTCCACGTCCCTCCGTACGGCAATCGGCCCACGAATGTTCTCTGCTCACACACTTACGCCCTTCCCCGTTGCCTGGAAGATAAGTCCCAGACAATTCAGCATGGAATCGTGTCCTCCATACCCTCCTCTCAGCCATTCTTCCACGCGTCAGTAGCATACCCCCACAGCATCGTGCTCTGTTCTTCCTGTTCCCCAGGCAGGAGAAGGGGCTCTGCCCGGGGAGAGCCCTCCTTGTTCTTTCACACCATCTGGCGGGATGCTTCTCCCCACCCCCAACCGAGCTCCCTCTCTGCCCGCTCACAGCTCACGCCCCCACTGCAGGTTCTGCTGTCCCAGGTGTGCGACAGTCATCTGTGTGCTTGTGGGACGTGCATGCCTCAGGACCCATGCCTGGGGTTTCATGCACAGCACAGTCCGACACACAGGAGGAGCTCAGCAGCTACATGCCAAGGAAAGACAAAATGTTTCAGGTTTCCTTTAAAAATAACAAAAATTTCTACTCATTAGGATTTGTCTATAACTGAAGTTAGGGAAATGTGACCCCTGTGCCAGCAGGCCACCTGGCGTATGACCTGAAACCAACGTGCACACAGCCGGGTCCACAGAACTCCTTCACACGCCGCCCTCGGAGCCCAGACACCCCCACCCTCCTTCATAACTACTTCCTTCCTCCATAGCAGACGCCCAAGCCCATTTAGTCCATATCCTTGGGGGACACCCTCCGAGCTCTGCCCATCAACACGACACCCCTCCCCAGGAGTTCCTCTAGCACTCATGAACAGCACCCAGCACTTGCTGGCCTATCTGCCCTGGCCTCACCTCCTGAGCCTGCACGCACCTCCTGAATGCTTGGGGTTGCTCATCGCCTCAGCCCTCCTCTGCTGGTGCAGTGACCTGCACGAGATGGCTGCTCAAAACATAACCCACGTGGGAACCCTTCAGTCCTCGTGCACCACCTGAGATGACAACCGGACTCGCACAGGCCGTACACAGAACCCCGAATGGGAGGGAAGAGAAAGCAGACCTCACATAGAGAAAAGATGGCAAGAATGGAGAAAATAATGCACAGCCACTGTTCTATATACTTTCATGCTTCTAAAACCTCTGTTTATCAGCAAAACTGTCTTCTCTGGGAAAGACAGTTGTCTAAATTCCCAATATTGATTCCTTTATTGGGATAGCTACGAGTTAGGATTTAAATAATGTGAAAAAAAGAGAGCACTATAGGATTAATTATGAAACTGTAAACTTACTACCTCTCAAGTGTTCTGTAAGGGTAGACTATAAGTGGCTATTCAAACATTGTCTTTGTAGAAAAAAATGCAGTTTTTTGCCCTTTGCAAAAGAAAAAGAAAGAAAAAGCAATGCAATACTCAAGATACGGTATGTGTTGTGGCTAATCTGTATAATCTATTAAGCTATACCGTTTTGAAGAAATATATTCTTAGCAAGTTTTAAAAGCCAACTTTATAACATTTCTTTAAATACCTTTAGAAATATATTCAATGTTACCAAGTCACAAACGTCACTAATTATTAAATTAACTCTGCTTTTGATTTTTAAAGAGAAAAGGAAACTATTAATTCCAAAATGCTTTTCATATACAATACTAATGACTGTTTCAACAAGCAACTGCTTATATAAGAAATTCTAAGTGGAAAATAAATGCCAAATTCCACCTGTAGCCCTGGCCAGCTGGCCCAGTTGGTTGGAGCATCATCCCACACACCAGAACATTGCGGGTTCAATTCCCAGTGAGGGCACATGACCAGGTTGTAGGTTTGATCCCCAGTCGGAGCGCATACAGGAGGCAGCCAACTGCTGTTTCTCTGTCTCTCTCCCCCACCTCCCGTCTCTCTGAAATCAATAAACACGTCCTCAGGTGAAGGTTAAAAAAATTCGCCCTGTGTAAGTTAATGAGAGTGACCATACGTCAGGGCTCTGCTGTGCATGAGGTGTTCCTGGGGGTTCACATGACAACTCATGCCACCTCCCCAGGGGTCCTAAGGAGCTCAGACTTATCATCCACATTTTACAGATGGGGAAACCGAGGCACAAAGAGGAATTTTACCCTAGTTTTCAGAGGCAAAAGGTTGAATTCTTCCCACAAGTCTGGTGTTAGAACTGCCTCTTCATTACCATCTTATGCAACTTCCCATTTATTGAGACATTTTAATGTGGAAATGTAAACAAATATAAAACTGTACAGAAGAGTATAAGAATTCCCACTTACCCACCAACCAGTTACATTTCGCCAGTGTAATCTCATCTATACTGCCGTCCAATAATTACTTCCACATTATTCTGAAGTCCAAAAATCATATAATTTTATCTAGAAATCTTTCAGCACACATCTCTAAATTATAACTTTATTTTTAGAGAACCGTGATACTATTTACATACCTCCCAAATTAGCACTAATTCCTTAATGTCATGCAGTTGATACTTAAAACTCTGATACATAAGGGCTCAACCTGTACTCGGATGAAACGTTTTTTCTGGCCATATCTGAACAGCTGAGTCTCACATAAAGGGAAGCACTGATGGTGGGAGAAGTTACAGGGTGAAGCGCCACCTTGAGGCAGAGAGCCAGGTCGTGCAGGAGGAAGGCGTCCACCAGCTAGGACCTTCCTAATGCCAGAGGACGTCACTCCTGTTCTTAATCCAATCACACATCCCCGGCCTGCCGTGGTCACCGTGACTCCTCACCCAGCTGTGGGAGCGGTGGAGCTGTGCCTGCCACTTAATGGCGCGCCTGGTTCCCCAGAGGCCATCCCCGAGCTCCCCATCCCTCAATCCCGGCACCACTGTGACTCAGGTGCCAACTGAAGGAAATAGTGCTGATCACCCCACCTGTCATCTTTGACACCAGTCGCTTATAAATGATCGCTGAGATGAAGGAGGCTGTCTCCAGAGTGGACCTGTGTTTCCAGGGCTCTTTAGTCCTTTAATATTTCCTGGTATCTGTACAGTTGTGACACTGTAGGTCCCACTATGGAGGATTTCTGGTCTAGGCATAGAAGACAAACCCCCTTCATTCTATGGTTGAGACGTTATAAGGGCTATGGGTATTTACTCTCCCTATATTTCGGGGCTCCTCCTGAATGGAGCTTCTTTCTATGTGTGGAGAAAAATAATACCTCTTCCATATTATTATTATACTGTCCTGACTGAACATATTATTGTCATGATTGAGCATTTAACATACATGCAGCAGCAGGAGAGAGAGGTGGGGGGAGGAGGAGGGAGCAAGGGAGAAAACAAGACTTCCTCAAATTGTGCTATCTCGGACTTCAGGCCAAGATGGAGGCATACATTCTGCCTCATTGCACAACCAAAAGAAGGACAACAACAAATTTAAAAACAAAAAACAACCAGAACTGCCAGAAAGTTGAACTGTATGGAAGTCCGACAACCAAGGAGTTAAAGAAAAAACATCCATTCGGACTTGTAGGAGGGGCGGAGATGGGCCACTGAGTGGGGGAGAGGATGCACAGAGAGGGAAGGGGTGGCTGGAGGACTGAGCAGGTGAGGCAGTGGCTCACAGCCTGGGCGGTCCCACGTTCTCATGCAGATAAACCCGGAGGAACAACTGGGGAGTGAGACAGACTGCACAACCCAAGGACCCAGTGTAGGGAAATAAAGCCTCAGACCTCTGACTATAAAAACTGGTGGGGGGTGCAGCAGCAGGAGAAACTCCCATCCTCACAGAAGAGTTCTTTGAAGAAACCCAAGGGGTCCTAGAATGTAAACAAACCCACCCCCACCCTGGGAATCAGCACCGGAAGGTCCCAGTTTGTTTCTGGGTAGCAGAGGAAGTGACTGAAAGCTGGTGAGAGCCGAGCAAGTGGCATTGTTCCCTCTCTGACCCCTCCCCCACATACAGCGCCACAACACAGCCGCATGAGTTGCCTCGCCCGGGTAAATACATAAGGCTCTGCCCCTTACAACATAACAGGAGCAGCTGAGACAAAGAAATACAGCCTAAATGGATGTACAGATCAAAGCTCCAAAAATAGAGCTAAGCAATGAAGAGATAGCCAACCTATCAGATACAGAGTTCAAAACACTGGTAATCAGGATGCTCACAGAAATGGTTGAGCATGGTCACAAGATAGAGGAAAAAGTGAAGGCTATACAAAGTGAAATAAAGAAAAATATACAGAGAACCAACAGTGATGGGAAGGAAACCAGTACTCAAACCAACTGTCTGGAGAAGAAGGAAAAAATACACATTCAACCAGAAGAGAATGAAGAAACAACAATTTAAAAAAATGAGGAGAGGCTTAGGAACCTCTGCAACAACTTTAAACATTCCAACATCCAAATCACAGGGGTGCCAGAAGGAGAAAAGAAGAGCAAGAAATGGAAAACTTATTTGAAAATATAATGAAGGAGAACTTCCCCAATCTGGCAAAGGAAATAGACTTCCAGGAAGTCCAGGAAGATCAAAGAGTACTAAAGAAGGTGGACCCAAGGAAGCACACACCAAGGCACATCATCATTATATTGCTCAAGATTAAAGATAAGGAGAAAATCTTAAAAGCAGCAAGAGAAAAGGAAACAGTTACTTACAAATATCAGCAGATGTCTCCAAAGAAACCTTGAAGGCAAGAAGGGGCTGGAAAGAAGTATTTGAAATCATGAAAGGCAAGGACCTACATCCAAGATTACTCTAGTTAGCAAAGCTGTCATTTAGAATGGAAGGGCAGGTGAAGTGCTTCCCAGATAAGGTCAAGTTAAAGGAGTTCATCATCACTAAGCCCTTATTATATGAAATGTTAAAGGGACTTACCTACGAAAAAGAAGAAGATCAAAAATATGAACAGTAAAATGACAACAAACTCACAACTATCAACAACTGAATTTCAAAAACAAAACAAACAAACAAAAAAAACCCAAACTAAGCAAACAACTAGAACAGGAACAGAATTACAGAAATGGAGATCACATGGAGGGTTATCAGTGGGGAGGGGTGAGGTGGGGAATGGAGAAAAAGGTACAGAGAATAAGAAGCATAAATGGTAGGTACAAAATAGACAAATAGACAGGGGGGAGTTAAGAATAGTATAGGAAATGAAGAACCAAAGAACTTATACGTACGACCCATGGGCATGAACTAAGCAGGGGGAATGCTGGTGGGAGGAGGAGTGCAGGGTGGAGGGGAATACAGGGGAGAAAAAAATGGGACAACTCAATAAAACAATCAATAAAATATACTTATCAAAAAAACCCTCTCCCTCAAACTTCCACTGGCACCTTGCTCCATGGCCTGGTTGCTTTTCCTGACCATTTAATTATACCTCCAAGTTTATGAGCTTTATATCTGAGGTGAGTACAAGCCTTTATTGTACATCCCCTGGCTGATCTATGTTTGTAAGAGTTTTTCATTTGTATCCTCAAACCGGCAGACACTAGACACTAGGCACTGACATTTTCTTTCATTTACTTCTGGTCAGAGAGCAGGAGCTGTGAAGATCCGGTAGAAAGCTGCTGTGAGCTGGCTGTCCTTACAGAGTGTATCTACTGATGAAGCAAGACCACCACGCAGCGTCAAGTCAAGAATGGGGATGAGAGGCCAACGAAACAAAAGCTTAAATGTGGTCAATTTTATGGAATTTGAAATATATAAGATAAAAGAAGTAGTAACACCAAGTATCAGAAAAGGGTAAAATAAAGAAATAATAAATACAATCATTCACAAAATTTAAAAAGACAATATTCAGGAACAATTAAACACATTTGTGAACTAAAATAATAAGTATTTGTTTTTCTAAAAAAGTTCTCTTTATAGAAGAAGGGTTTCGAGCATGTAATACTCACACTCACATGCACAGTTCACAATGTTCGTGGACTGATGTGTTTCTTTTGTACCTATATTTTTTCTAAGTTGCCATTAGTATTTGTCTCTACGATAACCAAGTGTTCCAGAAACTCCTTTGGAGTCTGGAGCAGGGAAGTCTCTCACAGCACCCTCCCCACTCCTGCCAACAGCGCATCCGGAGGTCGGCAGCTGCGCAGGGGGCGACTGAACTGGGCTCTAACTCTCCAACGTGACGTTGAGTATGGGGGTGGGGGGGCAGCAGCGGAGGAATCAGGGAAGAGCACCAGGAGCCCGGACATATCATTAGGGACCCAGACTAGGACCATCCACACCCTTGTCTTCTCAGTGACTACATATAGATACGAAGTCGGGCAGTGAAGATACTGACAGGAAAAACAGTGACTCATTTGCAATACAGTGTTGGAGGAGAGCTCTGTGGAACCCTGGACCTCCAGAAAGATGAGCTAGTGGGTCCTGGAGCAAATTAAGCCTGAAACGTCTCGGGAAGCAAAGACAATAAAATAGAAGCCATCCTACTTTGGGTTCTTTGGGAAAGACAATGCTGGAAAAACAGAAGGCAGCAGGAAGAGAGGGAGATCAGTTCTGAGATGGGGTGACTCCTTAAAAGAGGCCACAGGAGTCGTCTACAGGAGCTGAGCAGGGCTGTGAGGACAGTGCCCTGTAGATGTCACTCATTCACCAGGTCACCAGGAGTCGGAGCAGACTCAACGGCAAGTAGCACACACAGTCCACAGCCTTCTTTCTTCAGCTCCCTCCACTTGGACGTGGGAGACAGTGTTCCCCACCGTGGAGAGCTGTCAGCCTCTCAGTTCTACTACAGCGGCACACACATACGTGCTGCCTGTGTGAAAGGAACCTTCCAGAAAACATGTCCACAACCTGAGTGCATCAGAGCTATGTAATCCAGAATCCAGATGTCCAAACACAAGAACCCAACCTACCATGTGGAGTCGGAGTGCCCGCAGAGTGCCATATCCTTCATGTTACAGATGAAGTAAGTGAGCTCTTATGAAATTCAGAGGCTTGCTGAAAGCGGCAGATTCAGGACAGATAGCCTAGGTTCTCCCTTTTTGTTTCAGACTCATCTTTTATACCAAATTCACATACCATGGAAAGGCTTCTCATGTCACAATCACCAATAGTTTGGGGCAGATGACTTTTGTTTGCATTTTAACACAATCACTGGTAATCTGTATGAAGAGGGTGGGCTTCTCTGTCTTCATGGTCAACTGGGGAACACTCTCCAAGTAGCCCATGAGTGTTGTCAAAAATTGAGGTCAAATTCATTGCTTTATAGAAACTTTCAGACTTAGTCTAGTAACAGTTTAATTACCTTGAATGGGGTAAGTTATTTAACTCGTATGTTGAGGAAAATGTAACTACCATCGAATGTCTGGAATGCTGTTCTATAAAACAGAAATCAGCCCTGAGCAGCTAGAACAGTTTCTGACAAGAGCAGATTCTTAAAATACACCCCTCGAATTGGAGTGAGTTGAACTGATCTCGTTCTAAATCTCCCCAGTGGCTAAAATGACAAGCAATTGGTATATAATATAAAATCATAATTTTTCTTCAAAAATATTACGAATAATATTTCAACCATTAACACAAAACAACAACGGGATGGGCTGCCTTGGTGCAGAGTAAACTACTCATTTCCGGAAATGGTCAAAAAGTGGAAACCCTTCCTTGCCGCAGTATGGGGAGGGCGGGGGCGGGAGTGTCCCGACTCTGCAGTGCAGCGGGATGAACACGACGCAGCCTCCCTCTGATGGTCGTGGGTCTTGAAATAGGATTAGGCATCAAGAATAATCATAGTCATTGCATTAAATAGCTAATAATGAGATTATACTCTTAAAGCAAATTTGTCACAGTGCTTTTCATGCTATATATCTAGCACTCAGCGAAAGTATGGATTCTTTTGCTAAAGAAGGAACACCCCAAAATCATGGGCCATGATTACATATCAACAGTGTCTAGGTTAATGTTTCACACACAGTAGGCACTTCATTTGTGGAATCAATACCTGAACAAGTGAGTCAAAGTGTAAGATTTGGAAATGAGTTCTTAAAATTTTCATAATATATACTGAAATAAAATTTTAATCTTTTAAACCTCACACAATGGGATTACCTTTTCTTGAAGTCGAACCCATGGAAGTTGTGTGTGGAGTGGCAGGCCACTCTCACACTGCCATGTTTAGAGTCACAAAGGACATACAGACACATGACAAGATGTATGAGTGGAGGAGCATTTTGAAAGCATTATAATTCTCCAAAGTCTTAAAATGTACATATTCTTTGACTTGGGTACTGTACTATATGTTGTGGAAATAATTAACAGTGTAAAAAGTTTTAGGTAAAATATTGATCATTAAAACCTTTTTTATAAAGCAAAATTTTCAAAATTCAACTGGAAAAAATTACAATAGAGAATTTTTTAGATATGTTTTTGCATAGCTTTAAAGTGGAATACTGTCTATGATAAAAAATGTTATGGAAATGCTCCTATTGATATAGAAAGATATGAATGATGCACAAAGTAAAAAGGAATAAAGAACAATGTACAGTATAATCCACCTTAATGTAAAATTATATGTGCAAAGAAAACAATTGTGAAGAATCTTAAGCCAACATATTATTTGCAATGTTTTAATTTTTTATTATGTGTGTATACATGTGCATTGTAGTATTCTAATTTTTCTAAAATGGACATATGCTAATTATGTAAATAAAACCAAAGTTAAAAAATCTATCTTTCTGGCAGTTCAGTGTCAGTGGGAATGAAAACACTCAGGAGATAAGTTTCTGGTGATGTTACCATTGGAAAGTGAAGGAGAGAAAGGAGATAATGCCTGAAAAATGTGTAATTTTTCAACAATTAAAAATTAATTGTGTAGTAAATAGAGAATATTAGGTCCAAGTGATGGGTTCATTTCTCACAGTCCTGATGGGGATTACATTGGTCTTGTGTATAGGAGTAGCATTCCCCAGTCCCACACACTCACTAGAAGAGAAAGCAGAGGTCCAGAAAAGTCACGCGTGTACCTCGAGGTCACGGAACAGGGACAGAGGTCTCCAACACACTGGTAAAGGCAATGCTGCTTGTTAACAGAGTTGGAAAATAATGTAATTACATCTCCAGATAGACTTTAAAGGGGACGCATGTGACTGCCCTGCCTACGAGGTGCCACCAGGGAAAAGGAAAACTCTGGGCCAGAAAAGGACTGCGGTTCTCAGTGAATTCTTGGAAATCAGTGTGACCTGGGCCCGCCGTCCCTATCCATCAGCCCTGGTCCTTGTGTCTACAGAGGGGCAGTGACACTTCCTTTTCAAGGGCACAATGAGATGAGATGACAGAGAGAGAGTGAGCAGAAAGTTATCCCAAGGGGCCCTGACAGTAAGCAGACACGGAACGTATGACAAACATTATCACCAATCTGCCTCTCCAGGAATAACAGATCAGTGGTGAAGAGGGATTCCACCAAAGAACGACCGATTCCAAAAACGGTCACTTTCGACCCTCTACACTCCGAGTCCACCACAGGCTCCAGCTGACGGACACAGGGAAAGACAGAATGTGTGGCTTACACACAAGGGCTCATTTGGTACTACCCGCCAGTTAGTTTTCGGAGTTTTTACGAGGACCCAGTTAGAGAGTCTGAGTGGAAGAGCCTGGGACCTGTGCGGAACCATGGAAACATCAGGAATGAAAAAAGGAGCTAAAAACTCTGTGTAGGAACAGAAAGGTGATTTAGGCTTAAGGCCCTCGGCTTGATTTGGTTTGTTTCTGAAGTATTGAGATTATATATACTGTTCTCATTAGTGTGAAGACGTAAGAAAAAGTAATGATGATGTATCAGCTTAAGGTGCATATTTAATCAACTACACAATAAAGTAAAATTGAAGCACATAAATATCAAAAACGAGAAAAGCCGGTAGAAAAGAACATCAGGCATCCCAGCATCGTGAGTCCCACCTGTTTTCAGGTAACCTTTACAGTCCCAATGTGAGCACGAGACTCCCCGTCTGTACTAACCTACCGCACTCTGGGACTCCTTGAATGTCAGCGTGGGTCAGACCAATGTCCAGACAGCTTCTGCACGCACGTTGGCCTCAGTCTCCGCAGCTGCTTCCCTGCACAAGGAAGAGGACAGAAGGTGTGGTTAGCAGACCTGAGAGCATGCCCTTGACCTAATGGGAACAGCCGGTTTCCCGACAGGAGCTGTGCTCCTTCAGCCAGTGGAGGCTGTGCACATAGGCATTGCCCACACGGCATTTCAGCTGAAGAACAGTCCTGGAGCTACCCCCCTATTGTGTCTCCTCAAAGCTGTAGTGCTTTTGAAATAAAAGTCTGTCCTTTGATAGAAATTACAGAACAAGGTCAGGTGTGTGAACGTTGAGTCAGTCCCTAGGTCTCTGGCCTACAAAGACCACCCACAAAAGGAGAGGAGTCGGAGAGGGCACGGACGCCCAGGGACACTGCCTGCTTGCCAGGCAGCGATCACCGTTGTCAACAGAAGGTTCAGACTGCAGGCAAGCACTCCAGAATCAATCGTGGCTCTGCCTGCAGAGCCAAATGAGGACCTCAAAGCCAGACTGCTTCCCTAGGGCCAGATCAGGGCTAAGACAGAAAGATGGGGAGAGGAAAGGGAGACGTTTTTGATAGTTCCCATTTTCCAGGTTTACAGGAGAAATGGGGGAAACTGAAGAGAAGGGAAAGAATTCCTTTGGAACACAAGTTCAACTCTGTCTAACCACCAACCATATTCATTCCAATTTTAGCAATTCTGTGGGAGGGAAAATGAAACATGAAATTCTATGCTTTCCACTGTGCATATATTCCTTCCCTCTACCTGGAATGCCCTCTCTCCCTGGGTCTTACAGCCTGCCCAGAGTCACACTTTCTATTTTGGGTGAGGATAGTGACAAGAGTAAGCATTTTCAGACTGAGAACAGCACAAATAATAACTACCATTACCGAATATCTGAGAAGCCAGACTCTATTAGATACTGTGGGCCCATTTTCTCATTTAATCCTCAAAGACAGAAAATATAATTCTCATGTTATATCGGCTCAAGATGTCACGAAGCTCACGGAAACACACAGCTAGACCGTGGACAGCAGGAGTCTGGTCAGCCCCTTCTGACTCTAGAGTTCTTCCTGTGTCTGCAGACTGCCCTCCAAGTTCTCAGACCCTCCAGCCAACATTTAAACCCTGGGCCCTGCAATGTTTTCAAAGAAAACACCTAACATTTGTGAACCTGCTCTGGTTCACATGCAGAAATACACCCTTTTGCAGATAGAGTCAAGGACTGTTGCAGGACAATAAAACCATTATTAAAATGTGGGGACCATTTTAGATCTTTCAAAATCAAATCAAATATATTTACACTTTGAAAAACATAATGTTGATATCAAGTTTCTGATGATTTCTAATAAATGGGGAAAATAAAACAAAGAATCCATTAGAAGATACTTATGAGAATTTCAGGCCTTGGAATCTTACTTTATGAACTGAAAATGACAGTAAATCTAGTTTCTTCTTGGGCTGGAGTGTGCTTGCCTATTACAAGTCAAAAATTGAGGTCTTAATGGTTTTAAGTGGCCCAAATGGTTCCCTGCCCGTGGGCAGAGTGGGCGAAGCCATCAGCAGTGACGCTGACACAGCAAACCAAGGGCCTCCAGGCATGCTCCCTTTGGAGCCGGGGCAGGACCCCTATAGTCTGGCCTTTGCTCCCTTGCCGGGTGGTCATCTGCAGAATGGTGGGGCTGGGGGGCGGGGAGCATGAGCTTTTGAGGGCAGAGGGGGAAGGGGTTAATCAGAAGAACAGACTTGGTGTCAAAAACAACCTTGCTGAGATCTACTGTCCCCTGCACTTAGAGAAAGAGGAGTTTACGGGCACATGGATAGGACTGACGCTCACGTGATCATATAGGAACAACAGTTACAGACACCCATCTGTGTGTATGTGTCTGTGTGTACGCATGCACACTGATTTCATCTAGAACTGCCACTGCTTCCATTCTCATCCTGGCGCTAAGGTAAAACACTCGGCTGACGACCTGTACAGATGCTCAAAAGCAAGTGATCTAAAGAAATATTAGCTGGCAGAGGCCAGTCCCAATCTTTTTATCTTATTTTAAAATGTAAGCAATCTAATCATTGCGTATGAAAAAATGGTAGGATTTTAAAACTACGGGGTAACTTTCTCATGTGTGAAATGAGATTTATGGAGAGTTACATAACTTTAGGACCCCTTCTGACCTTGACAATTAAGGTTTAGTTTTTAGTAAGTTCAGGAAATTGGTCTTTGAACTTATATAAATATTATAGTTACCTGATAGTTATTTCATATTGTCTTTTAAACCAATAAAACCCTAGTTATTTATACATCAATATCACCACTTTTAAGCAGAGGAAAAGTGATGAACTTTCCATGGAAATAATAACAGCAATGCAACTACAACCTTCTAAGCCCGGCTGGGTCTACGATTCAGGGTCAACTTTGGGCCATAACATACTGGAGAGTTGAAGAAAAGTGATGTCAGGACTGAGGGCTTGACTCCAAGAGCTCCCTGGCAGATACACAGATCACACTGAAATACTGACTTACCTCCTCTACAGCCTTCCCAGAACAGAAATCAGATTTCTCATTAGATACATGATTTGATCTCATCTTAAAACTGACAGCTTCTTAAATCAAAATTAGTTAATAACAAAAGTTATTTTCGCTTAGATAATTAAACTTTCTACCCATTGATATAAGCTCCAGGCCTGTTGGTTTGTCTCCATGCAGGTTTCTGTGGCTCTTGACGCACAAGCAGGCTAAGGTCCCCCTCCCCGAGGGAGCCCATGGGGATACTTGTCTGCCCAACAGAATCCTTCGCTGACAGCAGAGTGAGACTGAACCTCTGAAAGGGTGACTATTTGGTTCCTTAACTCTAAGAAAACCCTGGCGGTACCACTGCCTGGCTAGTGAGGGCATGTTCTGTCTCCTGCTGGCAGACTGATTGGACCTTTCAGGCATATCAGCCTAAAAGTACTCTTCCTTTATACTTCTGTTTATTCACACACATGTTCTCCAGGCTTATCCTATTTCCCACCCACACTTCAAGAATGATAGTAGTATAGTTAGTTGCTCATATTCTCAATTTTAAAAAATGGCCTATTTGCTTATTACTGTATTTTGCTATGTATAGTGCACTCTTCTGTATACTGCACACCCACATTTTTGGCTCAAACTCTCAGGAAAAAAAACTATTGTTTTAATTTTTTAATTCAATTTTTTACTTACTTGTATTTAGAAACAAATCTGATTATCATATTCCAGGGCATTATTTTGCATATGGGTATCATTATTGCTTTCTAGAGTTACACTTTTAACGCATGAGCATAAATAAAAAAATTAAAAACATTTATACAAATATGGAATTAGTACTCCTCATGTATAATGTGTATCCTTAGTTTTCCCTTAAAAATTTAGGCAAAAAGTGCACATTATACAAGGCAAAATGCAGTATTTTTTCAGGCCAGACTAATTTCATTTCGTGAGCTACACCTCATGAAAAAGTTGGACTACGAGAGGTGAACACAAAATGTCTCCCCACATCTGAACACACAGCAACAGCCTAGGGCAACAGTGACCAACAATCCTCACAACCGGCAGACCGCGGTGTCAACCTGGGCACCTGTCTCTTTGCTGCGACTGCACTGAGATCCTCTGTGCCACTGCCCGGTGCTCTGCCGTGGACGTCTCAGTCGCACTGGTGCTGCCGGAGGCTCACCGGCAGGCTGCAAGAACGGGGCTGAAAATCCTCTCCAGATGGAGGGAGCACACGACTGACACTTGGAAGCACTTGACATGGGAGAAATTATGTGACTTTCTTAGCATCATGTGACATGAAAAATGAGATTTATATGTAGATCCAATTAATTGCCCACAGAGTCAGCAATCCCCAAACCCCAAGCTCACCTGCGTCACGGCATAAACACGGCCTCGCTCTAACCCCAGAGCCCGCAGGGTCCCAGGAGGGGTCCCAGGAGGTGTCCCAGGAGGTGGAGGGAAGGAGAAGGAAAGTGTGCAGCGAAAGAAAATTTGCTCCCTGGGGAAGACCTCCCAGAGTCAGCTTTGGGATCCCCAGTGGGAGGCAGGGTATTTTCATTCTGACAAGGGCTTGGCAACCCACCATCACAACATCGCACGTGAGTATCCCACGTGACAATGGCTGACACCGGATGGATGTCAGCCACCCAACAGTGAATGACAGCATGCAGTCAAAAAGGCTCCTCTGCTCACTCTAGAATCCCTTCCTTGGAGCCATTTCCTCAACAGGAAAGCAAGAACCTTTGAAAACTTGCCTTCAGATCACATTCCCCACCCCGAGTGCCCCCAGCTCACATCCAGCTCCAGACGGCGCACATGGTCACAGGTGCCCAGGAGGCACACAAGGGCAGAACCGAGCGGCAGCTCCGGAGCCCTGGCCCCTACTCTGCCTGCTCTGGTTGTATGAGAAGGGCCACTGTGCTCGCCCTCCGACCGAGGGAGGAGAACAGGGGAGGTCTCAGCCCCGGGTGCCTCTCAGAACCCCCTGGAGAGCTTGGAAAACACAGTGACGTCCACCTGCAGACACTGGGATTTAATGGGGCTGAAGTGAAGCCCAGCCATCAGTATGTCTTCTTCTTTAAATTAAATGTATTGGGATGACATCGGTTAATACCATTGAATAAGTTTCAGATGTACGACTTCATATAAGAAAACGTCTGCATACACTCTATCGCATGCTTATCACCCGAAGTCTGGTCTTCTATCACCATATGTTCGACCCCTTTACACCATCTACTTAAAGACTCCCCTGGTGACCCTAACGTGCAGCCAGACTGAGAACCGCAGATCTGAGCCCGGCCATGCTCTGCCCCCTCCCGGCAGCGTGAACTGCACGGTCCACCGGGCGCCTCCACTGGTGAGGAGAAAGAGGGAACATAATAAAACCTGCCACACTGTAGAGGGCCACAACGAAAGTCAACTTGGAAACACAAAGAAAAGGCCTGACTTTAAAATCGCAGCTCTACGTGAGTTCTATTTCCACTTGAGGAAAACTCTGAGACGTTAGACTCAAAACTACGGACAAGGCGCAGACCAGAAAAAAGGGTTATGTTCCTGGGTTTCGGCACAAAGCTGACTACGAAGCCCGCTCCACTGACACGTGACCAGGGAGAAAAGGGCAGGAACACAGCCGTTAATTAGACGGCAGTGACTGCCACCTTATGAATGAGATGCGAGGGTCCTAACGCAGTTCCCGTTCCAACTGTACCGGGGAGGGGCCGGCATCTGAGCATTGCCACGGTGCATCGATCTACGCCCGCTGTCACGCTGGCGGATCCAGGGGCTCCCGCCCCCGGTGCCGAAAGCGGTGAAGAGCTGCTGTGGGAACAGTGACACGTGCACAGCCCTCTGTGGTGTGCTGCAGGCTCACTCGCTGCATCTGTGCACTGGGTCCGCATCTACACACCCCATCCCGGTCCTCCAGCAGCTGGCGTTCCGTTTGGGGATGGCCACAAGCGTGGTGCGCTTGGGGATGATGGGATCTCCCCACCGTGGCGGGCGCGCAGGCAGGGGCTGCGGCAGCCAATGAGCGCTGCCGATTTAGGAGACACACTAAACTGCACGTGTCTCTCTGTCGAAAGAGGCTGGTGCCAGTGCTGAAGTCTCTGGGGCCGATACACAGGGAATCAGAAGAGAGAAACGGGGGATGCGGCAGGAGGCAGGCGCAGAGCTTCAGAGCCTGAGTGTGAGCCAGACGAGAAGAGATGGGAAGAGACAAGGACGGACATTCCAGACGGAAGGAACTGGAGTCCTGCCGCGCTGGAGACGCGGAGGTGGGCCCTCCACGCTGAGCTCGGAGTCTCTGGACACCGGCCTGTCTGCCTCGCATCACCCATTTGGTAAAGTATGCGGCAACACCACAAGCATCAGACAGTTCCCCCTGCTGTCTGGCCGCTGCAAGGTGCTTACCGAAGACGGGGTGCCTTGCACTGCAGGGAAGGGTGTCGGGCAGATGTGGCTGTCGCCAGAGGGAAAGGGAGAGGAAGGGACAGATGACAGAAACCGTCTGTCCTCAACATCAGTTTATTTCAAAGCGGTGGCAACCCAAATACGTAGAATCAAGACATTCAAGACCAGAGTTACGTGTAAAAAGCCCAGTAGGATAAATATAGAAAACACAGAAAATTTAACTTTGTTTTTCCAGGAGGTGCCTCAACTGAGCCAGAATCAGTCGAAAGGAACCTTGAGTGATTAAAGAAGTTCTGATATAAAAGTCACCTGAAGTACAAGTAAATGACCTGTCACTGCTCCTGGGGGCCAAGGAGGGGATCTATTTGAGAGGGAAAAGGAAACGGCACCTCTTAAAAGCAAATGGAAGAAAAAGTTATTCAGGGGAAGAGACCAATTCTCCAGTAAAGAATGCTTGCCCTGTTTAGTAAACTGTTACTATTCCCATTTAGATTATTTTTTTTAAGAGAAAGGACATGATTCATGACAAATACTTCCATTTGGAGGGCTTTCCCCCTTTGGTTAAGAAATTAAAAGTAAGCATTTCTATTAACGTTGGAATGCATTTTTTGAGTATATATGGTACATGATTTTTTAATGTCAATATTTCAGCAGTGAAATAGACATTTTTTTTCTAGAAATGCTGTCTCACTAATATCATTAACTCCAGGAGAAAAGGAAGGGGGGAACGGGAGTGGAAATGAGGCTTGTAGGGCCCATCAATGTCAAGGTAAGGACATCAGCGGGGACAAAAGTACAGAGACAAATGCTGCTGTGTGACGCAAGTGCTGGCCCTGCGGTGTCCGAAGGCGCCGCTCGGCGTTTCATGCCGCAGAAGGAAGCGTGTGGCTGGCCTCAGTCTGAAGGATCCCATGATCAGTGGCATCGGGAGCAAGCTTCACCTCTTCACGGGCAGGTGGTTAAGAGGCTAGAGCATCACTTGCCTAACCCAGTGTCTGCAGGGCTCCGGGCCTCACCGGAGGCTGCTCAGACCGCAGCCGGCAGCCTGCTGTGAAGGAATACAACTGCCCCTGTTTCAGCGGGCAGCCAGCATCAGGGAGCCAGGGGCCTGCTTGGGCTTTCTGCCCCCGATCTGGGAGACCGTGTAGGGCCCACTGGAACCATGTACCGAGTGGACCCTTTAGGGCCAGCCAGTAAGAGTGCAAACACCTGCTTCCCTGCGAAGTCCATCCAGGTCCAGCGTGCACAGCCCACGTCCAAGGCACATTAGTTCCGCAGGTTTTCCCCGCTTCTCTGCTTCCCACAGGCACCTCAGTGAAGTCACAAAAGCCCCAGCCAGGGTCCTAGGAATGCCTTCTGAGTCATTTTTCCTTCTGGGGGCTCAAGGTAGAAGCATCTTGAAATTTGCATTCAAACACCCCGACTATAGGGTGACAGGACTGGGGCACCTTGTCTGGGACAAACATTAAGCTGGACGGGACACCTGGACATCAGATGTAAACCTGGACTGCCCTAGGTACGCCATGGCATATGGTCACCTGGCAGAGTGCGCCAGACAGGGCAGAGTCCACAGGTCCATCACCAGTGAAAAAGGCTCCCATCAAGAGCACGCTCTTCCGCAGATGGGTCATGGCATTCCTGTTAATTTTCCCCCAGAGACAGGTTTTAAAATTCATAACATTTGTTCCCTTTCATATGTCTGCATTCTCCCTTCCCACCATGCCAGCAGCCACACGCACTACTCAGTGTGCATGAAGAAGGCATCAGCTCCAGGGAGGGTTTCGGGAATTTCTCAAGAAGAACAAATGTATCCTTTTATACAGAATGAAATATTGTCTTCCTCCTCCTCCTCCCTATTACCATATGAGCGCTTTCCCAGCAAGGAAGGACGGCCAGAAAAATAAAGCTAATGCCTTCAAGGGCCACCTAAGGTGAGGAAAACAGGCCCTACATTGTAGTAAAGCAGAGCTATTCTGAGAAATCATGAGCAACACCAATGTCACGAAGATTTCCGCCTATTTTTCCTCTAAAAGTTTTTGCAGTGTCACATTTTAAGTTTAAGGCTTTAATTCATTTTGAGTTGATTTTGTGTAGGGTAGAAGGGTCCAATTTCATTCTTTTGCATGCAGATATCCAGGTTTTCCAACACTTTATTAAAGAAACTACCTTTTCCCCATTGAGTATGCTTGCCACCCTTGTCAAAAATCAATTGACAGCGTAGGCAAGGGTTCTTCCTGTTCCGTTCTCACTGCTCTCCATTCTGTTCCCACTGCTCTAGACGTCTGTCTAGGCCAGTGCAGTACTGTTAATTCCTATAGCTTGAAGTGTGTGTGTGTGTGTGTGTGTGTGTGTGTGTGTGTGTGTGTGTGTGTTTAGGCTCCCTTTACATTTTACTCTCCCCTAACCCCTTCCCTCTAGTAACCCCCATACTGTTGTCTGTGTCTATGAATTAGTTTTATATCCCATGTATGAATGAAGCCATATGGTTCTTAGCTTTTTCTAACCGACTGATTTTGCTTAAAATAATAATCTCAAGATCCATACATGTCACAAATGGCAGCATTTCATCCTTTCTTATGGCTAAGTGTTCCATTGTATGGCAGGGACCACAAAAAATCCAGACTTTATTTATAGAAACTTGCGTATTCTTACATGTTTAAACTTCAGTCACCTTCAAAGTACTCTCATTTGATGCAATATACCTATGGAGACTTTTTTTTCCACTGCTCAAACCAGGTTTTGAACTTGTCAATTTTGATGCCTTTTAGTGCTTCTGCCGTTTTTTGTTTCACCTCTTCACATTGGCAAATGTTTCCCTTTGAGGACCTTTTCTTCATCCAGGGAAACAAAAAAGTCACTTGGGGTGAGATAAGGGGACTTGGGAAGGTACAGCATGGGGTCATGCCATTTTTGGTAAAAACTGCTGAACAATCGGAGTTGTGTGGGCAGCTGCACCTGTAAATCACCCATCATGAAGTGGGCAAACACGTTGAAAGAGTCTTCAAAAAAAATAATTCACCAAAATGAATGCAGCCTCTCACAACAATGCCAGCTAGTCCACAGATACAGATGGGTTCCTAGAACACTCACCTAGTAGGGGAGTCCTGTACTACAAGGGACCCACCCTCCAGAAGGTAATTCCAGTTCTGGGGGGTCCTTCATGTATATGTACCACATCTTCCTTATCCAATCCTGCATCAAAGGACACTTGGTCGTTGCCATGTCTTGGCCAACGTGAATGATGCTGCAATGAACACGTAGGTGTGTGTATCTTTGCAAATAAATGTTTTTGAGTTTTTCAGGTGGACACACAGAAAAAAGATTGCTGAGTCATATGAAAGCCCTATTCTTAATTTTTTGCGGCGCCTCCATGCTGTTTTCCACGGTGGCTGCACCAGTCTGCAGTCCCACCAGCAGTGACTGAGGGTTCCTTTCTCTCCACAACCTGTCCAACGCCCATGATCACTTGCCTTGTTGATGCTCACTGTTCTAACAGGCGTGAGGTGGTGTCTCACTGAACTTTTTATTTGCATTTCCCTGATAGCCAGTTAACTTGAATTATCTTTTCATATATCTGTTGGCCATTTGTATGTCTTCTTGGGAGAGGTGTCTGTTCAGGTCCTCTGCCATTTTTTAATTGGATTGTTTGTTTGGTGTTGAGTTTTATGAATTTTTTAATGTAGTTTGGGTCACCTCTTGTCAGAGTTGTTGTTGCAAATATCATCTGCCACTCGCTGGTCGCCTTTCTGTTTTGTTGTAGATTTCTTTTGCTGTGCAGAAACTTTTTAGTTCGATATAGTCCCTTTCATTTATATTTTTGCCTTTACTTCCCTTGCTCTTGGGGTCAAATTCATAAAATCTTCTCTAAAACCAAGGTCCATGAGTTTAGGGCCTATGTTTTCTTTTATGTAACTTATTGTTTCAGAGCATATATTTAGCTCTTTGATTTATTTTGAATTAATTTTTGTACAAACTGTAGAACTGGGGACAAACTGCGGTCTAGTTTCATCCGTCTGCATGTGGCTCTCCATGTTCCCCGCACCATTTACTGAAGAGGCTTTCTTTTCAACACCGTGTGTTTCAGGCTCCTTTGCCAAAAATTATTTGCCCCCATGCCTATGGTTTTATTTCTGGGCTCTCAGTTTTGTCCCATTGGTCCATGTGTCCGTTTTTCTGCTAACCATGCTGCTTTGATTATTGTTGATCTGGAGTACAGTTTGAAATCAGGTGACGTGATACTTCCAGCTTTGTGTTTCTAGGGTTGCTCTGGCCATTCAGAGTGTCGTGTGGCTCCACAGAAATCTGATGGTTTTTTGTTCTATTTCTTTAAAAAAAAAAGACACTTGGATTTTGATGGGGATTGCATTAAATCTGTATATTGCTTTTAGTAATATGGACACTTTGACTATGCTGATTATATTATATATTTTAAATCTTATTTATCAGTTGCTTTGACTCTGGAGTATTTTGTGTTTCCTCATGAATTTTAGGGTAGTTTTGTTCTATTGTAAAAAAAATGCCATCGGGATTTTGATAGAGATTGCATTGACTCTTTCGGTCGGTTTTTGTAGTAGGAACATTCTAACAATATTAAGCAACAAAAGCAAAGTAGACAAGTGGGGCTGCATTAAACTAAAAACTCTGCACCTCAAAGGAAACACAATGAAAAGCAACCTATAGGATGGGAGAAAGTGTTTGCAAACATCTCTCATCGGGGGTTACTACTTACCGTACATAAAGAACTCCTACAACTCAATAGCAAAAACACCCAAGTAACTGAGTTGAAAACTGGGCAAAGGACTTGAGTAGGCTTCTCTCCAAAGACGGCACATCAATGTCGACAAGTGTATGGAAAGACGTCCAACATCACTCGTCAGCAGAGAAATGCAAGTTAGAGCCTCGATGAGACATCACCTCACACCCATCATCAATAAATCAACAAACAGCAAGTGTCGGCAAGGATGTGGAGAAAAGGGATCTCAAGTACACTGTTGGTGAGATGATAAAGTTATGTAGGCACCACGGAAAACAGTATGGAGAGTCCCCAGAGAACGTTTTAAAAATTACTGTGTGATCCCCCAATCCTACTTCTGGGCACTTATACAAAAGAATTAACATCATGAACTCGGGAAGATACCTATGTTCTCTGCAGCATCGTTCGTAATGGCCGAGCTGTGGGAGCAGCCGAAGTGCCCGTGGATGGAAGAGTGGATAAAGAAGATATGATCATACACACGATGGAACACGACTCAGACTGTGGAAAAAAGATCCTGCCACGAGTGACACCCAGATGGACCTGTAGAGTGTCACGCAGAGAGAAATAAGCCAGACAGAGAAGGAAAAACACTGCGTGGTTGCATGTGCGTGCGGTATCGGCAAGGTATCGGCAACGGTCGAACTCTGAGAGGCGGTAGAACGGTGGCACCAGGGGCTGGGGGAGGGGCGCTGTCCATAGTTCAGATGAGCAAGATTACTAAATTCTGGAGATCTACTGGGCAACATTAATTTTCCAGGGAACAATACTCTGTCGTGCACCTGAAAATTAAAGTGGTTAATCTCACGTTGTGTTGTTATCATGACGATAATTTTTAAAGAACCTACCACTCCCCCAAAAGGCACCAGGCATTCCAGTGTACCTCAATCTTCCCCACATTCCCCTCACTTCCCGTCCGCATGACCTGAAAGCTCTGAGGAAGGCTAGAGGAGAGAGCCTGGGCAGGCTGGGCCGCTCCGGGTGGAGACTAGGGGAAGCGACACTCACAGGATATTCTCAGCTTACCTGGTCACCCAAGTGTCCTCTAGTAATCAGTCGTTATGAGCTGTGAGGACCAGATTTATCTGTGATCAGGCCCAGCTTTTAATCCCAGCCAGAAACAGGAGCGGGCACACCCGACTTCCACACCAGCTGGCACGTGCACATTTTTTTGGTGACTGTTGTGTGCCTGCTGGTGACCACTGACAATGGCACATGCTGGGAGAGTTGAGATATTTTGCTCAAAGGTCTTAGCTCATTCGAGGACACAAACTAGAAGTGCAAAAAAAATAGTGAAACGCTATGTAATAAGCAATCAGATGTGAGCTAACTCAAGGCAGCTTAAATGGACTGGGGTTTACCAGGGAAATCCTCGTGAAGTAGATACAATTTACCTTTAAGAACTGCCTTTGCAGTAATAATTTGCTAGCTGCAACTAAGAAACAAACTATGACAGCACAAAGTTTTGTAAACTTTCAAATTAAAGGTTTTCCTTTAAGAAAAAAAAGCCAAAAATCCCTAATGTGAGTAAATACTCCTCTGTGTTTCAAAACTGAACACCTTCAATTAGGTCATCAATGTCGGAACCTCGGTTCTGGGAGGGGCAGAGGAAGGCAGCGAGCTTTCAGGGACATGGGGCGTTTATGAGGAAGCCGTCACCCGTCATAGCATCGTTCTGAAGCCCAGACACCGAGCCACAGCACACATGACATGCGTTCTGCCCCTGCGGCGGCCCACCCCGTGCAGTTGGCCAGGGCTGCACGCCGGCCAGCCAGCAGCAACCTGTGCTCACAGTACAGGGCACGGCAAGTTCCAGACACCCGGAGCATTGGTCCCTCTCCTGGGACCTGACACAGCGCACCTTTCTGAGCCAGAGCAGCCATAGCCTGGTGGAAATTGTGGCTCCACCGGGCCACAGAAGCGGCCGGAATCCTCACAATGCATCTCTGCATTGAGGGGACCTCAGGCTATGCTGTGGGTGTACCAGTAGGGACTCTCCCGGTGGGGCCGGTGGGGAAGGGGGCTGTGTCTGGGACCCAGCAGCAAGCGTGTCCACCCACAGGCTCCAGGGTCCAGGGCCGAGTGTGGGGCAGGGGCGGAGATGGTGCCCGGTTGGCCCTGGGAGAGGGAGGTCCCCTGTCATCCCTGTGTAGCTGCGGGGAAACGGGCGCCCGCAGGCACTGTGGTTCTCAGTGCGCCCGGGCATAATTCTCTCAAACTAAAACACCATGGCCATCAGCGACAGTGGGAACTTCAGACCTGCCGGCAGCTTATCATCTGCATGTCTTCAGTTTTGGGGGTGCTGACTCATCCCCCCCTTTACTGCCGGGCAGTGTCCCCTGGCAGTGTCCCCCACGCACGCCGCCTAGACGGCCCGTTCGAGAAGGTCCGTAAATACCTAGCCGTCCAGGCCTTTCCCGGACTGGTCCCTAAATCATGGTTTGGCGCTGCATGACTTTTCACCAGCTTGCTGAGGCAGTGAATCCTTTTAATTAACTTGAGAGCAAAGGGAAGAAATCGATACTGTTTGGTATGTCAGTGGCTTGGGAGTGGTGCCCGGGTGGGGTCACCTGGTTGGGCTCGGTGTGTCACTGCGGACGCCGGGCCGGTGCGGGTGCATGCCCATCAGAGGGCACCGGGAAAGGGGCTGACCCTCCTCAGAGACTCGGGCTCTTTCATGGAAATTGCCCTTTTCTGCGCACACCCACTGTTCGGAAATGACGGGGAGCAAAACCGAGTCGGTGTCTCCGCATTCCCCTACACACATAAGAAGCACACTCGTCCTCCGTTACGTGTCAGGGAGGGATTTCCCTCACACCTGCCCTCAGGACCCTGTCATTCGTCGCAGCGCACGGGCACCCCTCGTTCGTTTGTGTCCCAGGGAGACCCTGGGCCACGCAGCGTGCCACTTCTCGTGGTCAGCCCTTGGCCTGAGAGGCTGGCGGGAGGTCGCACGAGAGAGGGCGTAAGCCACCAGGGTGCTTGACTGCAGGATTGCAGGCCACCGGCACCCACTGAGGCAGCGCGTGCAAGCGAGGTGCCTCTCTCTGCAAGACAAGCTGTTCCCTTCCTGGTGAGAGCAGTGTCCTGGAGAGGGTTGAGCACTCCGGACCACGGCACTTATCCTCAGAGGGCTGGCAGACAGCTGACCTGCCCGAGTCTGCTCCTCCTCGGGAGGCAGCCCAGGGCACTGACCTCTCTGCGCATCTTACGGGAACGGGAGCAGGAGCCTCAGGAGCCCGGCCAGGCCTTCTGCTCCCAGAGCACCCAGGGCACACCCGCTGTCCCCACAGTCCTGGAACAGCGTCCAGTCACGTAGGGCCACAGCCGGAGGGTGGGGCCAGGCACCAGCTCGCCCTCCCAGGCCGTCTGAAGGCCGCGTGGATGCGCATTTGCATCAGCCTCTGGCCTGCAGCCCTCAGCTCCGCCCCTGCCAGCACCTCATTCCTCTCACCGGTCCGGCCACCTTCTCGGTTTCCTCGTCTCTGCACACCCGTGTCTCTATCTGTTCGCCGTTCTCTGTACGTCGGCAAACTTAATCTCAAACAGACATGTTGAAAACTCTTTTCAAATTGTAAGACGCCCCATTTCACATATAAATTTATTCTCCATCACGTTATTAGCATATATCCAACTCCCGTGTTTGAGCCCCACTGTGTGCTGGGCACTAGCCCCCGCACTTGGTTGTAGCAGAGAGTGGAACCCAGATGGAAGGGTTGGTGAATATAGCCACTGTAATATTTCCCTTTACTTGAAAATCTAGCTATGGAAATATCATGGAGACCCACCACAGCAGCCAAATACTGGTCCATGTGATCACAGCCAAATGGGAATTGTAAATGTGTGTTGCGTGCCAGGATGAACTGTGTCCTGTTGATACAAAGTAAATAAAAATGGGGTGACATGTCAAGCTCACCAGTGGCCCCCTGTCTACTCCAAAAGTCACATTCGTGACAGGTGGATGCCACTTCCATCAGTCACCTTGAAATGCATCCACATACGCACATTCCCCGGGCACTGCAGAAAACGCACACCCCCTCGCAGGGGAAACTAAATGGCCGTGCCATTATTTTCACAAACGTAGAACGTGGCAGAATACTGGAACGGAAGCGAGCTCTGCACACAGGTGTGCAGTCAGACCCGAGGCTGAAATGGTAGTAGACTGAATAAACGAATGACTGCTGAACTTATTAGTCAGTAAGTGTTGTGTGAACGTTCAGAATGTTTTGCACCAGTTGATGAAAACAAACCCACAGAAGTAGTCTTGGCTTGCTCCTGCCTGTGAATTTGCTCATCTATAGAAGGTGAGCTTTGGAAACGTGGGACCACTTTTCCTTTGAAACGGGGAGGAGGAGGGGTTGCTGTACTTCTATTTTTGCCAGACTTCAAGACAAACTTGACTGAGATGTCAAATCGCGATGACTGTGCCTGCCACTAAACATGCTGATTTATGCACATTCCTGAAGCTGGTGTCTGCTCACAGCGAACAATGAGCTCTTCCCTCCCTGGAAGACAGGCAGCTCTGTGTGCTCAGATGGCGGGGACCGAACCAAAAGTGGAAACCTGATCAAATCCTGCAACTCTTGAAGAATTTAAATGGGCTCCTTTGTCTCATCTGAAACTTTGCTGAAACCCCTGTTATTAATTAGGTTATAGACATGGTGAGATTCGATCATTATCTGATGTCGGAACAAAGTCCTTGAGAGAGGAACCAGCAGACGGCTTTAAAGAATCAGACTTTTTGTTTTAATGAAAAAGCAGGAGCACTGCTGACTTTTGGGACTTCGTGAATGTCCCTGAATAATAATCAGCACTGAGCCCCTTTTAGGTAAGTACATGTCTTTGTTTTTATTCATTCAATAAATTATTCAGCCTGTATTTACTCAGCATCTACTATTTGCCAGAGGGTGAGCATTTGGGCTCAACCCTTAATTCTAGGTTAAATATGATTTAAAAAGAATAGCCATCGTCATAGTAGCAGAGTTTGTGAGGCTCCTTTCCCATTTCACAAAATCATCTGATTTCATCCTTCCAATAACCTTGATGAACATGTCTTTGCATCACGCTTGGTTTCAAAGGTGGAGGCAGGATGTCAAGTGTGAGGCGGCTTATGAGGAAGTGCATGAGCCGATGCTGGATGGGCAGCGGTCTGAGCGCTGGGCTTGCACCCTCGGGGGAACCCGGGAGTCCTGTGCTCTCCCCGCGGCACCTGCTCTTCCTCCGCTCACCTTTGTCAAGTCAGTTCTCTCACGTCCTCAAGACACCTGTCCCTCCTCAGCACAGATGGGGAGCTCAGAAGATCCCCATCAACTGACTTGCTTACAAAAATGTGCTAAAGCCCAATGCAGTCAAAGCTGGAACGTCAGATGCCACTGTTTCCTAAGGAGCGTCGCCACCCTCAGTCGGGCCTGGGCCGGAGGCAGGACCCCAGCCTTCAGCTGCAGGCCTCGAGGCCCGCGGGCTTGTTCCTGCCGAAGGGATGCGCGTGGGTGCTCTCCTGTTGCCCGCGGACTGTGTTGGGACCGTTCCCAACCAGCCACATTGGAGAGGGCCACGCCTCTCACGGCACTCCATGTTGAGAGGAATTTAGTTACTCTGGAGGCCAAGAGGAGGCTCTAAAAACCAAACTAAACCAAAACCCAGCTGGTCTGAAAATCAGCAGAGTTCATGCCGTATGAGCAACACACAGCATCACCAATGAAAATATTTGTCACTTTACTTCTCAGGAGAACCGGGCATGAAGTAACTCATCCCTTCGAGAATTCTCCTGTTGCCCGCAGAGGAGGCCTCTCACCCTGAGCCCCAGCAGGGTCCCAACTCGCACACGCGGTCGCCCTGGCTACTCGTTTCCTTTTCCACACTTCTCAGCGGTGGCGTCTCTCGGACACCCTTTCACTCAGAACAAAAATGTGGATTGAGATATGTAGAAGCAGGAAACAAAAAGACACCAAAAGGTCAACTAAGAGGGCACAGCCATATTGGTTTTAACGAAGTATGAACAATGTGCATCCCAGATCAGACTGAAAGTCAAGCAAGTATCTGCCGACACCTTTCATCTGTGTCGGGTGCTGGGAAGTCCTTTTGGTAGCAATGAATGCCTTGAAGGCACAAGGCACATTCCTAAGGAGAAACAGCTGGTCTGGGGCAGGAAAGGAGCACGTGCATTGATCAGTGCCGTGGAAGTGTAGGTGACTGACACCGGCAAGGGAGTGACAGGGGCTGCAGGGGCCGTTGGAGTGGGAGGAGGGACTGCTCCACAGTGGACGGTGGGTCAGCAGGACCGGGCAACTGAGGTCTCAGGCTCCACAGCGCCCACCCAGTGTCTCCTCTGTGCCTCGTGTGCTGAGGACCTTCCTCATCCTCTCCACTCGTATCTAGTAATAAGCACCAAGTTCCTTTTTACTTTTCTATTTTTAATCTTTTAATCCTTTTGGCTTGCTCCTGGAGAAGGAGTTTCATGGAGCAACGTAGCTCTTTGTGTCTGTGTCACTGTGGTCCACAGGCTTGGCCGAGCTGGCTCCGTGCCGTGGGAAAGGCAGCCAGTGCTGGAGGTGAGATGGACGTGAGTATGGAGGTTGCGTGTACATCACACACCGGAGCCATCTCTGAAACCATCGCCATGGCAGCAGAGCCTGGGCAGGAAACAGAGAGGACACGGCCAGCTGCCGTTCAAATTGCAGGCAGAGTGTGAAGAGCACGCTCACCTCATTGTCCTGGACCACACCACTTCTACGCATCCCTATGCCAGAGGCTAACGTGAATCCCTTAAACCAACTTTTGGTTTCAAATATACGGAAATAAAGTCCAATGTCTAAATATCCCCCTAATGAGTTTCATCCAGCATAGCCACACTATTTAAATTGCTGAAATAACTTTGCGTTTTTGGAATTATCATACAGAATGGAGCACTCTTCATTGCCATAGGGACAGACAGCCCACAGAACTCGCCAGGATGGCACATGCTGCCTGTTTCTCGGCGACGACTTCTCTGAGGCCCAGGGCTTGTCTGTCCCCCTTCTTTTTAGAACCAGAGTGGTGGCACTTCTTGGCCCGCGTAGGACAAGACAGAGGCCCCTCTGCTGAGAGGCTCCCCCTGGGAGGGTGTGCCTCCCAAAATTCTGCGTCTCAAACTCCTCCTTGCTTCCCCCTAGTTCCTGCTTCCTGAGAGGAAAACTGGAGGGAAAGGGAACTTCTCCTTCCCGAGTCCCAGGCCACGTGGTCCGAGCACCACCAGGTGCCGTGGATGCGACCTGGGAGTCCGAGCTCTTGAGGGTCCTTCTCAGTCGCTTGAACTCAAGTGGCAGACGTGCGACTGATTATTTCTAAGTGGCACCGCACGGCCCGAACGAGGTGGGACACGCTCGTCCGCACAAGTGGGTGTGGGAAAGTAAAGCGTGTGGAGACTCAGGTTCTCCCGTCAGAGGCTGGACTTCTGGCTGGTGACATCTTTACTCAGGCAGGTTAGAGGCAACATCCTTTCACAGGAAGCCTCCTGGTAACTCAGGGACACAGCGGGAGCACGTGCACGGCTCCCGTATCCTAAGCACCTTGTGAAATGCTTCCCACACAGGGACAATGTGCCCATGTCCATATATGAAGGTGGGTGGTCCCACACAGACCAAAGTGAAACTGTTGCACTCAGGATAAAGACTTCCCCACTGACGCAGGACATGAAATCTGGAACCTTCGAGGCCCTCACAGAAGACGATGTGTCGGTCATGCCAACAGCCACAAAGAGGCGGCCACACCCCGTCTCTGCCCACCGGTCTCTCTCCACGCCCACACAGAGTTACTGGCACCCGCACACCCACCGTCCACACAGGAATAGACATACACGAAGAGCACAATGTCACAGCCTCCCAGGGGAGGCCCCACTGTTACGTAAACCACTGCAGGTGCAAGGCGGCTCGTGACAAGGACAGGGGGCAGGTGCCGGGGAGAGGGCTGGACGTCCTCTGGAGGGAATTAGAAGGCTTTGTGGAAAAGTGCATTCAAACCAGCCCCCGAAGGCTGGACAGAGGGTATTTGCGTGGACACAGGGCCAGACAGGGCAGTGGGTGGGGATGGCGCGAAGGACCCAGAACTGTGAACGGGGGATAGTCAGCTCCTCGCTGCAGCGACCCCCTGATGTTGACGAGGACAGCGCAGGGACAAAAGGCAGATGAGAGTGGCTGGGTTTCCTTGAATGCTGGGCGAGGAGTTCAGGTTGAGTCCCAGGGCAGAGGAAGACCCCAGTGCTGTGTGAGCACAGAAACACGCCTGGGCTGCGCCCGGGATCATCGGTCTGAAGACAGAATGCGGAGTGTGTGCTCGCATGTGGGGCTGGAGGGGGAGGCGGCACTCGAGGCTACTGTCCCCGTCCAGCAGAAAGATAATGACAGTCTCCTCGGAAGCAGCGGGAGAGGACTGAAGGGATGAAACAGTTGGGAGAGCTATTTTAGCGACAGAATTGGCAGGAAGTAGCCACTGATTGGCTGCCAGGTTAATTATCCCAAAGAATAGCTCCGGTCTTGTCACTCAACGGCGCACAAACCTCCCGTAATTTCCCATTATCTGGAGAACAAAGTCGTGATCTCGGCCTGCGGGGACTCTGGCGAGTGTGACCCTGTGACCCTCTGCCACCTGCCGGCCAGCGCGCCAGGCCTGCTTTCCTCCACGCCTCGGGAAATGCCTGTCCCTGCATCCACGGGGTCCCCACGCCATCCCCTAAAAAGGCCACGTGTGTTCTCCTTCCTAGGGGTTTTCTCGCCTCATTTTCCCTGCCTGAACCTCTCCCTGGTCTGAAACCATCTGTCGAAATCTGGCTTTTCCTCCTAAGATTGTCTCAGATACGACCTTTGCATGTCACTCCACCCAGCCTTCCCCAACTGTCTCTCCCTCCTTCCAGAAAACCCTAACATGTAATTATGGTTCTTTACCATTTGGGCCAAATCCCAAGCCATATTATAGTCCTTTATACATTAGTTTTCTCTTCTCTACAGGTCCACAAAATTTCTGAGGGCAGAAGGTAGATGTGACTCATTTTCCTAGAACCCACAGCATCTACCCCGATGGCGGGTTTTGAAGGAGCGGAAGGAAGAACAGTTACACCAGCACCTGTCGGCTGGGAGGGGGCGCACAGCAAAACCCCTCCACCTAACGCCGAAGCACAGAACGGAGCGAATGAGAGATGAGAAGAGAGGAGCAGCCTCCTGCTGCCTCCATCTGTGGGCACGCTGCACCCACCGGGCCGGCCCCGAGAGGCTGACGTCTCACCTCGCCCCCCTGCAGCCCCCGCGCGGCGCTCAGAACCCTGATCTGAACGTGGCCGGTGGGGTCTGATCTCGAGACGACCGATGCCAAGGGAGGGACTTCAGATTCTCATAACCAAGATCACACAAGACGCAGAAAAGGCGGCTGACGGCAAACCCCCACCGACAGACTGTGAGCACCAAGACGTGTGCCACATGGCAGGCTCCCGCAGACCACGTCACACTCGTGCCTGTCTCCCGCCTGTGCCTTCCGGGCTGATGAATGCAGACAGGGAGGTGGCCCAGCTGCCTGGATCAGGTTACTGCTCTGCCTGGTCTCATCAGCACGCTCCTGTGAGCCTTCTGCAGCACGGGAAGGGATAGCGAGGACGAGGTGCACGGAGACGTGGGTCTCCCGTGGCGCATGAGGGAGCCCCAGCACGGCCTTCCTGCGGTTGCACCTGAAGTGCCAGGTGTCACCATGCAGGGGATGAGGGCACACCTGCTGAGTCCCACCACGTGGGGGCCCCACTGGGGCTGCAGCCCTGGAGCTAGGAGTCTGGAGCAGCACCTGCTGGATGGAGGCCAGGCCCCCAGCCCCTCACTCCCACCAGCCGGGCTCTGGCACGGGGGCGAACCATCGAGGCCATGCATCCTCCTTCGGTCCTCACCCAGAGGAAGCCTGGTCTGAGTGAGCACGTAGGGCAGGCAGGCAGAGGTCTCCCAGAGGCATCACCTTGAGAAAGGACTTGAGAGTAGACACGCTGTCCTGGAAAAACATGACCCTTTGGCCTGGGACTCTATCACCACGACAGCCCAGCCAGCTCTGCGAAGCCCGGTGCCAGGACAGGCAGCAGCTGCCACTGATTCAGGGGCAGGCCCCGGCTCTTTGCGATTCTGAGTGCGTCTCCTTGCGGTGGCTGGGTCTCGGTGAGCTCATGTCTCTGCCTGGGATGCACATGAATCACGACGCTCCGCTACAAGGACTGCAGCATCTAGCTGTATGTGTGAGGCCACGCAGCTCCGTGGCAACGGGCTCAGGTGTGTGGTCAGGGGAGACTCGTTCTGGGACCCGGCTGGGGAGGCTGCCTTGCCCACTGGGGCTCAGGACGGGAACTTAGGAAAGGATGGGATCCCAGGGGGGCCCGAGAGTACGCACGAGGGCTAGCACCCCACACCTGTGAAGTCATCCCGCTTCTGTCAGGACCCAGACTGTCCCACCTCTGCTGTCCCGCCAGGTGATTCCTGCCCCTGACCCCTGAACCAGCACCGCAAAACAGTCCCTGCACCTGCCACACCTCAAGAGCATAGCACTTCTGAGGCTTACTAAGGATGTTCACTCCTGGTAGCTTTTTTGAGAGTTTCAGCCCCTTATCCATTCTTCCTATTTTTAGATCCTGTAGAGATAGAGACAGAGCCCGCCTTCGGTTCACCAAGGACGGCAGGAAACGTGCTCGCTGCTTCAAGGGCATCTCCCCACAGGCCGTGGGAGGGCCTGCCAGGACTCACAGACACCGAGAAGTGGGACGAGGGGAGTTTCTGGCCAGAAGCCGGCTGAGAAGGCCACGAGGAAGATGGGGGGGAAGAGTGCAGACAGGAGGGCCTTTATTGGCTCCTTGGCAAGCAAGCTAATGGTTGAGGGGCCATTGCTGGGCAAGAACGAACGGCCAGAAGCAGCAGAAATTGTGGTGGCCAGGGCATTGAGGGAAAAAGAAAGGGCTTGGGACAGCGGTGAACCAAGGACATGGTCAGCACAGACCTTTTACGTCCCTCCCAGAGCTCCCATGTGCAGAGGGCTCCTGTTCTGCTTGTCTCACCTTCAGCACCTCCCCAAGGGAAGGGCAGGAACTGGTAGGTTTTTGTCAGTGTCTGTGGCACAGTAACAGCGTTTGTATATTAAAAAAAAACAAAAACAAAAAACAAAGCTGATAACACTGAGCCCATCATTTTCTGAGAATCTCAGCTGACATAAGAGTGAAGCCCTGGGAAGCGAGCACAATGAGCGTGCACAGGCCCTTTGCATAAGCTCCTGCAGTCTCCTGCAGTGTCCCCGCCTTGGCTGCCAGGAGGTGGGCGGAGCCAGCAGGGTGGGATCAGCTCTCTGTGCAGAAGGCCTGGAGCTCGGGAGAGAGAAATAATGCCAGGCTCATTTCAGTAAGATCTGACGTTCTGGATAAGCTTTAGTCCAGCATGGCTTAGGTTTATAAATCAGTTTAAACTAACTAGCTTGGGGGAAATCAGAAAGTGTAAGAAAGTGGAAAGCCGGACATTTTCCCTCAAAGAGCCACTACAGGAAAAAAAAAAAACATGCTGCTTGATGTCACAGCTGGTGTTGGAGTCACCTGTGCAGTGGTCCCAATGGCATCGTCGATGTGTGAGTGTCGAGGGCCATGGTTCACTACGTGGTGCCAGTCCATCATGGGAGCCCGTAAGTGAGAGCGATCCTTGATAGTTTCACTTTCGGGGGCACTGTACCTTCTTGGAGTCACGTGTAAACCTGACCTTGTGCAGAGCAGTGGGCCCCAACTTGCTGGGAAGCCCAGAGAAGCTGAACTGCACAGCTTACTTCCAGTCACACGTGACCTTAGAGACACGCCTGGGCTCCACCCTTCCCACAACCTGGGGTTCCCAGTACATGTGTCTCCGCATCCTGCCCGTCTGCGGAAAAAGGAGAAGTCCCCACTTGTGTAATTTCAGAGCGGAGAAGAACTAACTATTCCCTTTGTGTGCTTCATGTTTTTAACTGTTTTATGAGACAATGTATGGCATTATTTATGACTATTACAAAATTAAAAGTATTTAATATTTTTGCTAATCATCTAGTAAAAATCATAAACCCCTTGTCTGACATACATTTAGATCATAGAATGAAATGATGTAGTTTTGAGAACTTTTTAAAAAGCAAACTGTTAACAGTTTCCAAAATCGAATGGTCTCCCACTTATCTACATGCACAACTCCCCAGAGGCCATGAGAGCCCACGCTCAGGCCCCCCCGCCCCCCTTCCCATGGCGAGCGACCATGACAGCCGTCCAGACATCGCGAACATCTACTACACTCACTACGGTGACATTAACATAGGCTGCCCTGTCTTTTCCCCACACTTCCAAATTACACGCCTTTTCAGGAATCGGCCCAATGCCCACCCCATTTATGAGCCACACAGGCCGCCTGCTGTGCAGAAACGGGGTGCCCTTTGGTCCCCATCCTGGGTGTGCTGCATGCTGGACAGCAGGTGACCGCCAGGGGGCGCACAGCGTTTCCGCTGGTGGTTTGTCCATCAGGATTGTTTTGTTTGCTGGTTGCCATTTGACCTTTTCCATATTTATGTTTGGTATTCTCGACTAGACTTTCGGATCCTAAGGGCAAGGCGGAGGCCTCAGACCCAGCTTCACGCAGGCCCCGCAGACACCCCGGCAAGGAGCGTTGTGTCTCTCCAGAGCCACGGCCACCGGCCAAGCCAGCGCCCCCAACACAGCAGCGGGACCCACCAGCCGCACCCTCGCCGGGTAGCGCTCTGCCCTTGGGCTTTGGTTCCTTGAACAGGACACCATATTTTTAATAACCCGAGCTCTCTAACAGCGCGCTATCTTGTCTTTTCATGATTATCGAAATAACCATAGCGCCCGCAAACCTACCGAGTCCTGGGGGCTTTACGCGGTATCATCCATGAGTGAGGCACTCCGCGCAGCGCACATTTTAAACAAGTGTCGGTCGTTACTTCTGTTATCGCGGTGTTTCCCTGGAAGTCTGTTCCCCTTCGTTTCTCAGGGTGACGTACAAGGAGTTTGTACTTGCATGAAGGAGAACAAGGGCGCTTGTCACTTCACAGGACCGAACTTTCACCTTCCGAAAGCACGATTTTACAGCACCCCGCTTTAAATTAGAATGGGGGATAGCCCAAGTGCGTGCCTTACATGCGCCTCTTACTGCCTGCCGACTTGGTCCCGTTGAGCTCCTCCCTGCGTGCCCTCGGCCCTTTCGGGTCTCTCTCCGCCCCTCCACTGGTGCCCGCGCGCAGCTCCATTTCTCGCTGAGCCTCTCCCTTGGTTTGGGTGTGAGAAGCAGTTCCCTACTCTTAAAAATTACACATGTGGCATTTTGAGCCCTTGAAAGAGTAGATGATTTTATTAAGCAAAGCACATCTTCATTTACCTTTTCCCAAAGGGAACTCCTTGGTGGCAGCAAGCCGGGAGGCCGCAGCGTTTCAGGTGAGGGGTCTGTGTCTTGGGTGTGCAGAGAGGGCTGCATGACCTTGCCCTGGGCTTGGTCCTGTCTTGCTCCCCTCCCCCACGGTGGGCTCAATAGTCTTCTCCACTTCCCTGGACAATTTCGAAGACAAACTCAGCTTGTGAATTGGTGAAGGCCACGTACTACCAGTACTTGTGGCAAAAGCTCCGGGGTTATTTGTCCCCACAAGATATTGTCACTCTGGTTGCTTTAGGCTACCAGAAGTAGGACATGAGTTGTGTAACAGATTTTAAGTGCTGAGAATTTTAGCTGCTAAAACTTCCTATTAACCTGTCCTACGCTGGCTGTGACTGCTACCTGAACACTACTTCCTGGAGAGAAGGTGACACACACAGCCCACGGGGCTGCTCCTCTCCACACTGAGCTTAGTGGCACCTGCTTCAGACACTTCACTTGTCCCCTCACGGCAGGGAAAGGAGACCCCTACAGCCAGGTGAGTTGCAAAGCAATAGTAACAGACCCTCACCCCAGGCACCTGGGTGTGAGCCTATCAGGACGACCCGCCACTGCAGGGAGCACCATGGAAGACTCGTCCAAAGTGAAGTAAATCAGAGTCACAAAGTAAATAAAACTCAGAGAGAAACGCGCTGAAGAGAAAGTTCGTTTTCAGCTACGTGTTCGAGTTTCACACACAGTCCAGTGACTTTTCTCGATGACCAAGGAGCCTTGGATTAGATGAACGGCATGCCAAGTCAACTGGCTTCAGGAAAGCCAGGTCAGACCCACCCATCAGAAAAGCACCTCCCCTGCATTCCCCAGCTGCTGGCGTCAGGCTGTCCTGCTCTTCTCTGCAGGACAACCCCAAACAAGCAGCAAGGTGCCACCCTCGGGCAGGGCACTGCCTACAGCGACCCGTCTATGGGACAGGGCCGCATGGGGATGGCAGCTCGGGGCCATGGGGCGTGAGGGCTGGGGAGGACAACTCGTGGAGCTCTGCCCCCTTGTTTTAAGCAAGGGCACCAAGACATGGAGGGCTGGAATGACCTGTGCAACCTCATCCCCACGTGATAGAGAGCTGGACTCGGATGAAGGTCCTTCCACCCCAGATGCTGTCCAGTGGGCTTTCTCCATTATGGTCTGCTCCATAGGGACAATAAAAAGGATAAAAGGGGGGAAAAGATAACTACAATGCATACTAGTGGGTGAGAGCCCCCTTAAGGAGTTGGTGGAAAGAGGGGCATTTCCAGCATTGTCAGTCATTTGGAAGACCTTAGGGAGTCAGGACCTGGGGCATATGTACCGCCCCAGGCACAAGGCCGAACCAGGCAGTTTCCGATGCTGAAGAGCCTGGAAAATTGGCAAAGGAGTCATTTACGGTCTTCCTAGCCCTGCCCTTCAGTAACAGAAAGTCAGAAGCGGGAGCAGGCAGGGTCGCTAACGCAAGCCGAAGGGGAGCTCAAGTGGGAAGGAGATGGAGGAGATGGGGCCGTGCCGGAGGGCGAGAAGGCGGGAGCTGGTGTCCCGAGTATCCTGGGTGGGACAAAAGTAGGTTTACAGCTGTTGGTACGGAAAATGCTACTATAATTAATCAATAATAACACAAGAGTGAACTGTGTTTTTCACACTCCCAGCTGTAAACTACTTCTGCCCCATCCTGGGTAGATGCCCGTTCTTCTAACGCTGCCTCACCAGCACCCCTGACACTTCAGTGATGCCTTTGACACTGAATAAATGGTTTCACGTGCCATGTTGGCCTCTGAAGATATGAAGGCCCAAAGAGAAATGTCATTGGCCATACCTCTCCCTAGAGACGTTCTGTGGGCTGGCTCCGGGGTGGGTGATGTCCACACTTGGGATATTAACCACAGGCCGCGTACATTTTCTAACTTATTCAAAATGTAATGCATGTGAAATGTCACGCATTATGAATGAGTCACTTGTAATCTCACACCATGGGTGGTCTTCCCTGCCACACTGTCCCCTTGACCAGATAGCGTTTTGGTCATTAACTCCGAAGCCAGGCGAACAGGTGGCTCGGCCCATTCGTAAACAGGTGTGGTGACTTGTCCCCAGGGAACAGGCACAACAGTTCAAGGCTCGCACCGAGGGTGTGGGTCTCTTAGGGAAAAGGATTGTTTTGGAGTTACCAAAACCCCAATAACAACAGATGAACTAAAAAAAATATTGTACCATTCTAGCTCTCAGAACTGTGAAAGAAACCACAAAAGATACTGGTAAATTTATAACGCGAATTCCATGGAAAATTCCAAGCGCTGACTCAATGCCGAATGTACCATGTGAACCAAAAAAACATGTAACAGATCAGTCTAGAATGTATCTGAGCAAACAGCTAAGATTTTCTTCCCTGTTCCATGCAAGTACCTGGCACCAACCAGCCCCTTTTACTGTATGAAATCCGAGACTTCTCTTTCTAAGCAAAGACAGGCAGCTTTTACTGCCTGAGCTACTTAAATTCCAGACTCTGAGAGAACATAAAACTCTAATTCTAAGCTGAGTTTTCCTTTACAGGACTTAATCTCCAAATTCTTATATCTGAGTAGACGGGCACGCCCTGTCAGCCCCTGCTCCCCGGGAACCTGGCAGACCAGTGTCTGAACAGCCTGGGGGGCAGGGCCGGTTTTCTGTTCGCCCTCTCCTCCTCCTCTGCAGCCAATGGTGAGCCTGTGGACGACCGAGTCACGGCCCCGCCAGCTGCCTGCTCCTGGGCTGCTGCTGACGTCACAGACTGAAGTCGCAGGTGAGTGAGTAGGGCCCAGGGACCTTCCCGTGGGCTGCGGGCTGGCCCTCGGGCAGTGGCTGGGGCCGAGCCACGCCAGACTCAGCTGTTCAGCGGCGGATCTCCGGACCTGCTGCTTCGAGGTGTGCTGACTGCGAGCCAGACACACCTGACATCGCCAACGCTCCTTCCCCAGAATAGCGTTCTGACGACTGTGCCACGCGCCCGTGGCGAGCAGTCTGGCTTCCGCTGCGACTGCGCGGCAGGAGGGACAGCTGACGAGTGCACTCCGACACCACAGCGGGGCGACTGCCCAGACCTCGCCCAGCGGGGGCCTCCGTGCCGGACTTTGTGAGAAGGGGATAAACCCACTTCGGACATGTAACCAGCTGGGGAACGGCGCTTCCGCCGTCCGTGCCACTGGGGGCCGATTCCCGGAACGATCCCCTGGTCCCTGAAGTGCCAGTCGTCGGAGAAGGGACAGCGGGCCCCCGCTTGGAGTGGCCTCACCCACTGCACTGTGTGGGTGGGGAAAGGAGGTCTGGAGGGGGTGTGACCACCCTTTACCAGGAATCTATGTATTTAAAAATAAGTATATATTTTATGTCTCTATCCTATGGATATGTATAATGCATAACATGTTATATATGTTATGTGCAATGTATCATATGTCAAGGGCAATGTAACATGCATGTTCTGTGTGATGTAATATATCTAATATTAACTTACATATATTTATAGATTATATGTAAAATATACTTATGTATGTGCTTGCATATAATTTATCATATATATTTAAACAGGTATATGCTTACATATAATCTATACCTATAAATACATATGTATATATAGGGTGGGGCAAAAGTAGGTTCACAGTTGTCTATGTAGAAAAAGATATGCAGGTTATGATTATTGAAATGGCTTTATTAACTCTGTGTTTCACATACCCACAACTGTAAACCTACTTTTCCCACTACACACACACCACACACACCCCCACACACACACACGCACTCTGCTTCGCTGTGGGCCAAACATTGCAGCCCCACCCCTTTGGGCTCTGCTTGGCACACACATGTTGTATGAAGCATGAAGGAGGAGCTAAGTGTGAGGAGCCATCGCTTTCGTCTTCCTCACTCATTTCCATTTTTTCCTTCCAGGGGCAGCTGGTGAGGGAGCCCCCAGGCTGCTGGGCACTGTCACTGACCCAGCCAGGCTGTCCCTAAACCCTTCTCAGATGCAGAATCCAAACACAATCAATAAATTTGCAGGCAGGGTACCAGGGCAGGAGAGTGAAAGAGAGGATCACAGCCCAGCAGCTGAAAGTCCCAAGGGGAAGACAGTCCCCTGACTTTGAACCCCAAGTTAAAGGTGTGCCCCAGCCCAGAGTCCGCAGTGGTCAAGTCGTCGGTGGGGTCTCCTGCCTCTCTGGTGTGCTCAGGCCTGGGGGGTGCTCAGACATCGTGTGGGCGGGCAGAGCTGAATTCATCATGTGACATGCTCACACCACGTTGGCCATAGGGACACTACAATTAGGCATACACTTTTATTACTCTGATTATATACTCCAAAACCCTGAAAAGGGCCATTGAAGAAAGAAATGTCCCTTATTAGTAGAAGAAGGAGAGGAAGACTATTTACTCTTGGAGATGAGCTGCACAGCCCTCTTCCGGCAGCACTACCACCCACTCCAAACCACAGGACCGGAGGTCAGTCAGGGGTCCGAATCCAGAACACATGAAGAGCTCCGACCGGCCCCACTGACCACTGAGAAATCAGAACCCAGTGTTCTCAGGGCAGTGCACCCAGTTGTGCTAGGTGTGAAAACTGCAGGCTGTGTGTTCCACGCAGGGAGCCAGCAAGTCTGTCTGCAGAGAAGGCTACAGGGAGAAAGCCAGCCCCACTGCCCCCGCATGCACCCAGGACAGGCTCATTCCTGCTGTCCCTCAGCCTCAGGATGATGTCCCCTGTTTCCTAAAGCTGGTGATGAGCCATACTTTCCTGACCAGGTGACAAGCAGCTGGGTGGATGCCAAAGGACCACATCCGTGGTCTTCCAGCCCTTTTTAATCAACTTCTTAATTTAAAAATGCCATGTTGGCACGAGGTAGGGAGGGAGGAGACTTGGGATATTTCACAAAAGAGCATCCCCTAATCCTAGGGTTGTTGCAAATCTGTGTTCTTACAGATGTTTATGAGATTTCCTGGTGCAGAGATAGAACCGATCTGCTCGCGCCTGGCCCTCAAGACGTATTAAATTCATCCTGCAGGAAACCGGCTCCTGAAAAGCTCGTGCCCAGATGCATCAGGCAGGTGGGAGTCTCAGTGAACCGGAGGGCCCACAAGCAGATGCGGCATTGATTTCTGAGTGTGCACAACCTTGCAGACCTGATTTGATGGCTCTCTATGGGGTGCCCAGCAGACGCAGTTATTTCCACAACCAGCCTGGCCAGCTTTGTTTCCCTGCGACAGTGCTCTGTGCTTGCTGCCTGTGCTCAGAGGGCCCAGGCCAGCAGCACCCCTGCCCAGGCCCGGGAGGTTGGGAGAAACAGAGAATCGTCTCTGAGAACCGCCCGCCCCTGCCAGAGCTGAGGAGGTGGCAGCCTCTGGAGCTGGGAGGCAGCACTCACTTTGTAGAAGCCGTCCTGTTGAGTGCCCCTAACATCCGTGATGTGTCTGGGCCGAGGGAACAGCATGAAGATGCTACTCAAAACAGGGCTGGAGCTAGCAATCCTATAATGATAATCTTGGTCAATGTGCCAGAAAGAGCCCCGCCCCATAAATTATTAATCTGTGAGTTGTCTGATTTACAGACCTGTGCCTGACACCCCACACTCGGAAAGGTCTCCAGTGAACGGCCAGCCACCGCGAGGGGATTTTCTCCGACTGAACTGGAGTGCACTCTCCCAGCAGCGAGACTCCAGGAAGGGCCGCCGGTGAGCAGCGCCGTCCTAGGCGCCTCCCCACCGCATGGACAGGCGCAGATGTGTGTCCGAGGCAGGGGACCCGGAGCACATGCTGACCCAGCGGCTCACACACTGTCAGCTGACTCGAGCGTTCCACTTGCACTTTCAGAACACACGTGTGCATGCACTCACACAGCCTCTGGAGAGATTCACTGCAGCGCTCCTAATACTGCAACAATACATCACAGCACAGAATTCTGGGGGGGGAAAGGTCAAGTGACCTTTTGAAAAGAAACTGTTCGCCCATCTCCCTTCCTGGTCACCAGGCGCCCTGCTCAGGCACGGAGGCGGGCAGTCCACACACGGGGGACCGGCCTCCCGAGACCCGAGGTGCCCTGGCACCCGGCGCCCTTCCCCAGGGGAAGCGAAGGGTGTCAGGCTTCAGACAATGCTGGGGCATCTCGTGGATTGCCCCAAAACTTGTTGTGCAGGTCTGCTTTCTCATCCAAAGTTGATCTTCAACCTCAGAGCTAAACTAAAACAAAAACAAAAAAACAAAACAAAACCAAAAAACCCTACTCCCTTAGAAATCGCACTTCCAGCGAGGTGGCCGGGAGCGTGCTCCTCCCCCCGGGGCCTCTCATTGTCTTCCCAGGCAAGCACTCCCCCCGCACGGTGCCTGAGGACCGGCGTGACAGAGAGTGGCATGAAGTAACTCTGTCAAGTGGAAAGTGATGTGACATCATTTTGGCCCTTAAAAAAAAGGAAGCTGGGTTCTACCTCTGAGAGGCAGCTGGGCACAAAGGAAACGTGGCAGGTGCCACGAAAGGGCTTCCTCCTCTTGTGAATGGGCACGCTGAGGCTAACACAACACTGGTGGTTTGTCCCGGGGAGGTTATAACCCATCGTACAACCGAAAGGAGTTATTTTAATCATGGAGAGCTTGGCTCAACTCTGAAATGACCTACAGCAAAGAGAAAATAATGGAAATACTACTTTTCTCTAGATAACACTGCACGAATCTGTTTGAGGATATTTTGGTATTTAATATTGTTTGGGTTAAAAAACTCATTTTTTTATTGTAATTTACCAGCAAATTTTAAAATAAAATAGGCTATATATGTATATATATACATTGATATAAAAATGAAGAATTTACCTATTATGCCAAAAAAAAGCTCAATGTGAATGTTTAGAAACTTGGAGTATGAGAGAGAAAATGAGCAACACCAAGTGTCAGAAGCTTCCCATTAAGGGTTAATGTGATTTGCAACATCTTCTGAGGTTTAGGTTCATTGAGGTGGTTCTTTTGTTGTTGTTCTTTTCTTTTTTGGAAATGCCTAGTATTTTTAAGCAGAAGAAATGACCCTTCGAAAAGTTGCATTTTCTGTCAAATATTCATGGTCATTGTGTATAAGTCAACAGCTAAAGTAAAGCAACTCTTTCAAAAAAGCCTAAAAATAAAAGCAAAATAAACTCCAGTGGTCTGCAATATTCAGGAAACTGTAAACAGACAGTTAACGGATAATAATTTCTGCCTAATTTCTACCTTGAAAGCAGATGAAATAATTAGGTCATTTAAAATGAAAACCTTACCTTTTAAGGAGACTAGGAATTATGAGAACAGGATGGAACTATTTATCAGCGAATTCCCCGAGATGGCATGATATTAACTAAACATTGAGACACCCCTCTCACACTACTACAGTCACAGAATTATATAAGAAATGTGTGTCACTGATGACAATAAAAAATTAGGATTCCAGCAGGCTTTACACTTATTTCTCAACTCAGAGGACTGCTTGGTAAAAACAGTCTCCATTTTTCTGACAAGCACTGGAAGTACCAGGGGTTGTGTTAATTTTCATATTTCCTATCTATAGAGCTTACAGATCAATAGAAACTTCAGTTCAATTTTCATAACGTCCAGTAAGTTGCCAGTGAAATTAGCCAAAATCCCTTTCCAGCTAGGAAAAATATATACCAGTCAAAACTAATTACGTCTGGCCTTTCACGGAAACAGGAGTCTGCTCATTTTACTGGTCTGGATACACTGTTCCAGAAAATATTAATTAAACACACCGGGTAATGGCTGCTGCACTGAAAACAATAATGCCTCAGTAGCTCATTTCCACTCCAGACCCACGCACGGGAGGGGGCAGGCAGCCCCCGCCCCAGCCCGCAGCCCCGACTGTTCTTTTGTTACTGACCACACGGAGTTGAACTTTGCTCCACTTTGGGAGACCAGCACAGATTTACCTGCAGGAGCAGCAAGGCCAACCCAAAGCGTCGCAGCACCAGTGCCTGCAGCCCCCGGCTCCCCGGCGGGACCTGCTTGGCCGGCAGCCCTTCCCCCGGCAGCCACCCCGCCTTCCCTCTCAGGGACTCACCCGGAAAAGGCTCCGACCTGCTCCACGACCACAGAACTCTTGCGAGGCTCTCGCACGCCCACCGTTCGCCCTCCGTTCACCCAATCAACTTCCCACGGCACATCTCCCTGCCGGTGCTCAGACACCGGGCTGCTTCTCATCTGTATGCTAATTATTTTGCCACATGGACAAAAGTAATAATGCTTTCCGACAGGAAACTAACAGGCCTGAAGTCGAAGATGGAAATTAATAACTTGACACCACTAAGCGACAGGGAGGACGGGCATGCGTGCTGGTGGCAGCCGCAGACAGGGCCAGCCCCGCGTGTGCACCGGCCAGCTCCCCGGGAGACCACAGCACAGCAGCCTCTCCGCTCGCTGCCGACTTACCCTGTCTCGGGCTGTGTCCTCTAAGCTCCACGAGACACATCCATCTCCCCAGACCCTAGTCTGGGAGGGAGCCCCATCGCCGAGCTAGATGCTGTTCAAGGTACGGCTGTGGATTAAACCGGTAATTGCTAGCCTTCCTGTTTATTAAGCTTGCAACACAGTCGGGCGAGATTGGGGAGGCATGCTGTATGATTCTTACATTGTAGCCACAGGCCCCTAAATCTCTAGAGCAGAATGTGTATCATGTGCAGGGCCGTATTTAATGGAATAGATGAGAACGGTGAATATCAGAGGCAGGCTGCTGGCAGCTTACGGGAGAGGCAGCCCATCTCAAAACCAGTCCCCATCACTTATGTGGTGGTAAAGCCATGCCATGGCCAAAGAAACCTCACACAGCCACCCAAACCCTCACTGTCTCACACGGTGCTGCCACTCAGCTTCAAAACAAGACACAAAGAGGCCCCCCAGCCCGCCCTGCCATGGCTCAGAATGGGAGGGCAGCTCCCCAAGAGTTAACACAAGCCGACTCAACATCGCTTGCAGGTTGCCAACCACACTCAGGTCTGTTTCAGCGTGAGCTGCTTTGACCATTTTCTTGGAAAACAAAAGACACAGAACGATTTCCCGAAGAAAGTTAAACCATCATCCACCTTTTAGTATTGTTTGCAGGAAGAAAATGATCAGGAAAAGTTTTATCTGAAAAGGCAAGGCCAAATTAGGTTTCCAAGGTACAAAGGGGGACAAAGATGTATGAGTTCCATTAGCCTTTTTCTGGTTAAAAGGAAGTGCTGATTTTATAAATGGCTTCTTGAGGCAAGCAGTAAACGCCTCAGCCCAGCAGCGACTCAGACCCCGCACTCTCTGCAAGCCTCTGGGCTCAGCCACCGCTCTGCAAGGCCACGCTGAATCACTCAGTCTCCTTAGCGCCTCCCACCCTCCCCCCGGACGCGAGCCTTGAACGCAGACTCCTGTTTAATAACAAGTCCAGGCTGCCGGGCGCCCACGGGGGCACCACCCCAGCGGAGCCGCTCCGCCGGAGACGCAGTCCGCCCGACCGCGCCGGTTTAAGAAGTGTGATAATTTGTCATCAAATACAAGCCGGCGCTAGGTAGTCAAGGAAACAGCTGTGTGCTGAAGTGCCCGAGCGGTCATTCGGAAGAGCTGGAAGTGGCAACAACCAGAAAAACCTTAGGCGACCTTTAAATAAAAGGAAAGAGGTACCTTTATGCAGAAGAGTGGGTGGCTGGCCAGCAAAATCCTGTTCCGCCGTCTGCTCCCGCGCGCGGGCAGGGCCGTGTCTGCCCCGGAGGGGCCGTCACACGTGTTGGTCCCTGTCCCCCACACATGTGCACCCCGTCCGCCCTGCACTCCAGAGCTGGCGCCGGCGGCCACCCGGGCCCGAGGGTGCCGGGGGCAGCGCCACCAGCCGTGACCCACCACTGAGCGCTGGCAGACGGGTGTCCGGGGTGGGGGCAGCGCGCAGGAGCCCAAAGTTACCAAGACACCTGATTCCAGCCTCGGAGGCAGTTCCTCTGCATCCAAGCCTCCGGCCTGACGCCGGGAGCCCAGACCTCCTGGTTACTCAGCGGTGACACGCAGCCCTGCGGGAGATCACCGCAGTGCGAGAGCCAGCCACGCTCCCGGGAGCGCCCTGTGCCACCCGGCCCTCGCGCGGCACAATGCCCCTTCCACTCAGGCTGAAGGGTCCCCTCCCCCTCCCAACTTCTCCAATAATCACCACGTGGGGAGCAGGGATTTTCTTTAAAGAGATACATTTGACGGAAATTTTCTAGCCCAACAGCCCAGTACAGCAATGCTCCTCAGTATTTCTCTACATAATAAATAAGCATTTCTGTGTTCTTCCTAGTTTTCTAACACCTGGCTTACATTTTCTCTGCCATCTCTGATTACTTCCACAGATACCCCGAGGACTCATTACAATGTCAAAGCTTAAAACAGTTTCATTGTGAAAACAGGCATAGAAAAATCATTGTGTGTGCTTGAACAAGGCAGGTGTGAGGGACCGGGGAGGGAGGGAGGGAGGCACAGAGACAGACGGGGCAGAGTTGGAGAGAAGGAGAGAGGGACTGGACAGGGGACGAAGGGAGGAGAGAGAGACAGAGAGAGACAGACAGACAGACAAAGCACGCTCCGAACTGAAACCATGTTGCCCTGAAACAGCCCACTGACGGAAGAGTGTCTAGTTGCCCCTTAAACAATGTGGCATCAGAAAAATCATACAGCACACAAGTACAGTGTTTAGTAGTATGCCTTGCACACGTTTATCAGTTTGGGCTGTCTTCCTCATTTGTGGAGTATGCCAATTTAAAATATTTATTTTTTATAACAGCCACACGTTCTACTTGGATGTGATTCACCCCCCATAACTTCAAGATGACAGTTTTAAAAATTATATACGTATGCACTTCTTTAACCTGGGGGCATCTTGCCTGTGCAGGTTGATTGGGAAAGAACGTGGGTCGCTGTCAGGGGAGTGTGGTGAGGACCACAGTGTGATGAAACTTGGCGAAAAATGGGTTAATTGTGTTCAAATTTTTGTTCGAGCTTATCCTCTGTTGCTCTTTTAAGAAGAATGCTGCACATTTCCCCCCAAAGAAAGCATTGGTGAAGAGGGCATTTTCAGAAACTTAAAATAAGGAATCACAATTACATTATGATATGGGGTAATTTACTAATAAGAATTCAGCAAAACTGGACATCCCTCTTCCTGAATTTGCCATTCACCTGCTTCCTGGCAGGGTTCCGGTGAGACTTCACATCTCAGCAGACTCTGGGGCAGAGCCCCAGATGCCTCTGAAAAACGGGTTAATGGTTGGAGATTCCAACCACGGACTGAAGGGACATGTGGCAGAGCCACATGCCAGTGTCAGAACAGGGTGGTCACCACCAAGGAGCCTCTCCCCAGTCCCTTATTGCCACTGGGTGGGCTTCATTATGGACAATATTTGAGAATAAATAAAATGTTAAGTTGTCTGAAGTTCAAAATGTAGCATAAAAAACTGTGTAATGAGTAGACAAAGTATTTTAGGTGGTATAGTATGTTTTCCAAAACAATGCCTCTCCCTCAAATTAGGTTGCCTTGCAGGCAGTCAAAAATCTTGTTTACATGTGAGACTTTAGAAATATTATTTGGGCAACAAAATAAATTTTTCACAGAGAAGCGACTGCATTTTATCACACGTGTGAAGTTTTTGTAAAGGAAAATCAAAATCAATAAATCATCAGATTGTGAATTTAAAATTTTACTTCTGAAGTATAGTTTAACAAATTGAAAAACTTTAAAAAGCTTTGAAGTTGCAAAATATTTTATTTATTTCTGCTAATTGATTATGGCATAGAAAACAGACATAACACATCAGACAGTGAAATAATTGGGCATATTCAGTAGAAAGATATGAAATATAAAAATTTACAAGAGAGTAAAAAATAAATAAGTCAGGTGCAAAACAGGGCAGGAGCGATGCCAGCAGTACCTTGAAACACCCTCACCTGCTGAAAATCCTGCTGCCCTGCTTTTGTTGAGTGTGTGCTCCTATTTCTTTAGAAATGTTTGTGCACCACATGCACAAGGCCACACATTATGAGCCCTTCATCCCTAATCTCAGCTTCCAACACAAATTTATAAAATTGGCCTAACTTTTGTTGGAGATGCAAGTTTAACTCAAGAGAAGTTAAAATTTATGTTGCATGTAGACTTTCTAACCCACTGGTTCATCTTGCTCATCCTGACTCATCTTTTCAAAAATGAAATTTTGTCGAGAATTTCATAAATTTTCACTACCAGTAGGTTTTCCAAGCATGTCCACATTGTGTTTACAGTTTTTTAAAAAAACATAATTGTACGTATGTAAGTCATTTTAATGATATCATATTATGTTTGGCAATTTGGAAAGTCAGATAAAAATTTTGTATGCAAAATAAAGCTATAGAGATTGTGCATCTTTTCTGCCACCATCTTCAAACATCCGACCGTGACCGAGGACGCTGCCCCTACTTCTGTCTCCACGAGGACAATGATTAAGGTGATGAAAGTGAGCCATTTTCACGTTGCCAGTGAACTAGCAGGAAGCCAGTCACTGCTGAAGGTAATTGCTATCAGCAGCGGACAGCTCCCGGTGCTGAAAGGGAGAGGGCGAGCCGCCTGGCTCACAATAGCTCACTCAACCAGCCTTTGAAAAATCACAGCAAAACTGAACGAGGCAGCAAGTGCTCGGGCTGCATAGCACCGTCTGCAGAACAATGGGCGCCAGCTCCAAATCCTACGATAATCACACTAATGAGATTAATCAGTGAATTAGCAGCAGTCAATGTCAGGGAGGCGAGGAAGAATCCAACCAAGATTGGTAATTAACTTTTTTCATGGGGGGGGAGGGGAAACCAGCCGAGCTCCCTCCTAGGCATCTTAGAAGTTGACAATTCTGCCTCACCCATCTGAAGACCGCAGGCCCCGGTCAGGAGGCAGCAGCACACTCTTTCATGTCTCACTGTGGGTCCAGGGACCCCACTGCTGATGCCAAAAAGCTAGAGTCCTCTGAGAAAAGTGATGTCATTCCACATAATCTTCCTAAACGGTCAGGCTTTTCCTGTTTTTAACTTTCTAAGTGTGAGATTAGGACTTCACATAAAATTACTTCCCTAAGACTCCAGCTAAAATATAAGAAATATGGCTGGTTAAAAAGGGAAGGATTATATAACAGCTGTTCTTGCTTGTGTGAAGCCTGTGACATTGTGGCAAGACTTGTTAAAAGTGCCATCAAGTGAAAACTATCACACAAGTACATCAGCCATGGTCTAATAGTGTTGATGAGAAAAACTTGTTAGTGCAGCACAGCTCCAAGGAGAACTGCAACCCATTACATGGACGATACTTGAGGTGATGGGAGAGACACTTTCCTTGAGGTCAGTTAGAAAAAACAAACTTTCTTTATTCTAGAATGTGTTGCTGAACGCCACGTACAGCATGCAACCAACACTGAGGGCAAAGTTCTCGAGGGGTGAAAACTTACGGCAATGCAGTGGAGCTGTGTTACAAAAAAGGATTATTGGGCAAAACCCACTTTTTATTCTTAAACTAATCACATTTCTGTCACCATGGAAGACATGCCTCTGTAGCTGTCACTTTTGTGACCCTCAACAATTAGAAAGACCCCTTATGTCTGAAGGGGGGGAGTATGCACTTTTGTCTAGGAAGTGAATTTTGTTCAGCTAAAAATACAAACACAAACAAAAAGCTCTTATTATAAAATATGTTTACTCTGAGTAAATAAATAACTTAAAAGTCTATAGGTTGTACAGTTTTAGTGGTATAGAAATTGTCGTGGCTAAATTAGTACTACACTCAAAGTCGAGGTTCTGTGTTCTGAGGAGCTGTCATATGAATATTTACCTCTGTATTTTCTGCCTTATTCTGATTTACCTTGAAACTACAGTTTGCAGCTTGAATTTTAGTTTATTAATTTAAATCATATTAAAGACATATTTCTGTTATAAATGTTGTTTCATTATTCTGAGCTTCACACACTGAGATTACAGTTTAAAAAAAACTTTGAGTTTGTCTATTGAATCAATGTAAGTCAACTTTCTTTCCATCAGGCAAACATCACATCACACCACAGATATCTAATGTTTTAACAGGCTTTGCATCAGTGATACGCCGTATTTGTAATGCAAAGTAATCCAGTAACGTCTCTGGGAAGTTCCTGTTTCAATGTCTGCATATCATCCGAGTTCTGTTCATGCAGCAAGTTTTTCATAAACAACACCTCGCTTAAGGCATGCAACCCAATACCCACTCTGCTTTAGAAAGAGGCTTCTGTGGGTGACCAGCTCTCCAGCTCAGGAGCCTTCCAGCCCCCGGCCACGCTGGGAAAGTGACTAGAACATGGAGCAGACAATGGCCACTGCAGCAAAGCCCCGGAACCACGGTGAGACAGCCCCTGTCCGCTGCATCCACAGAATTAACCCCAGGCACACCACATACCTCACACCATGACCACAACCGCTCCCAAGTCACACTCGCTCAGTGTGGGTCACTGTGCCGGCTCAAAAATGCTCAGAAAGAGGAGCCGTGCCCCTCCGCCAGCTGGAAGGACGGTGCGGAACGTGCCCACCACGGAGACGCAGGGAGGCTGCTTTTATCTTCAGTGAATATTGACATTAAAACCCACAGTCCAGAGAACAAAAAAATTAAAACACACCCACCAACAATGAGTAAAACAATCGGGGCTGCGCGCAGACTGCGGGGAAGGCTCTCCCTGCGTGGTGAGCGGGAGCTCAGGGAAAAAATGTCGCCGGGCAGGCAGGGATCACAAACGCCGCGCGATAGGCTCCTGGGCCTGAGGGATCTGCTCTGCTTCCGCACACAGCCCCACACGCACGACTCCCACTCAGCCTCTCGAGACGCTTTTTTTCCACATTTTTTTTTCACGAGCTCCAAATCCCCGGCATATGACCTTCTGTTAAATAGATAAAAAAAAATTGCTTATCAGTCATGCAAATGAGGCTGAATTCATTTTCCACAACAGATGGCCTCATGGATAATGATGATGGAAGAGAGAAAATTGAATGTGTCTCACAAGGTGGCCATGGCAACCGAGAGCAGAATAATATCAATAATAAGCTCACTGCATAATAAGGTTGTCAATCCCACAAATCAAAGTCTCCAGCTAAATCAGGTATCCGCCCCAGCCAGTTACCAGGTAAATAAAATATATATACATATATAGGTTGCGTTTTACAGCGACTGTGCAGAAAGCTGGCATTTCGAGCCGTTCTGGGGAGTGTGTGTGTGTGTGTGTGTGTGTGTGTGTGTGTGTGTGGTGTGTGTCGGGGGCGTAGCTGGGTAATGAAACGAGATGTGACAGTTTCTCCCTTTCTTTCCCTCTCGTGTGTTCCCTGTGACGGACTCGGTTTCAGGACGGCGCTGGAGTGGCCATGTTGACACTGGGGACGCGGCCGCGGCAGCCCTCTGCCTCCTGCCGGCCCCCACTCGCCCTGCCTGTCTGCACTGATGCCATCGCCACTCGCCCGCCTCAGGCGTCCACCTTGGCTCCCCGGGGGACATCCTGCAAAATGAATCAGCAGCCATCCTGAGCGGCTGATTAAAATGAAAATGGCAAGGCACATGTCTGGGCGGGGCTGGGGCTCAGCTCTGCTGCCTGTCTGGCAGGCGTGCTTGATATAGCCCTGGCTAATAATGGCTTACAGCCTCTCGTTTTTTAAAAAGGTATCGCCCTTTTTCCCCTCCGCCAGCTGGGGTTGGAGTGTGTGTTCGTGCCCGTGTGTGTGTGCACATGCGTGTGCGTGTGTGGCCGAGGAGAGGGGAATGGGTGGCTGCACTCCCGTCCTTTTCTGCTGCTCACATGCCGACTGCTGCCTGACAAGCCCACCACTGGAGAACTGCGCTCCCTCTGGCTTTGTTTTGGGGAAAGGGGCAGCGGACAAGTCTGGGGGTCACAGGGCCAGCGACACACTCAGGCTGCCTAGGAGACCACGACAGCCTCTCTGTGCCCAGCAGGGCAGGGTCCAGCCGTGCCGCAGGCAGCAGACCTGGGGGGAGCTCTCCCTGCCCCCCGACTCCCAGCGGGACCCGAGAGGCGGCCTCTGAGGAACCCGTTTCTGTTCCCGGCACTCACAGCAGCCTGGTCCTCTGCCCCAGATATTACACAACCCAGAGCATTGGAATAGAAAGCTGAGGGCTGACTAATGATGCAATAACCCAACCAAATTTAATAAAAATAAATCTCTGGCTATTTTTTTTTTCAAAATTCTCAGCCATGGCTTTAAGATTGCCCTCAAAAAAACTATACTTTTCAATATCTCTGCCAATTTTTTCAGGGTTTTTTTTAAAGGCATTCTGGAAATTAGACCATTATTGTCTCATAAAAAAAATAGCTTAAAAATTAAAACCGGGTTGTTGTTTTTTTCTGAATTCTGTATATTCTACTTTTCCCATACAGTTTACTATGAATTATCAACAATCTCAGCTTTGTTGTTGAAGTTTCCTCTTTTTGATTCCTTCAGGTAATAGATGCAGGATTTTTATATGGAACTATGCACCTACGTGATTTTGCCTTTAGTAATTCCTGTCCCTGGGATGTGGTCTCTCCTCCTGCCCTGCCACCCTGAGCTGCTGCGTGAATCTGAAATCGATGGGGCTGCCCTGATGCAGCCTCCCCTCTCCCCCTCCTCTCCTCCTCCCCCTCCCCCTTCTTCCCATTCCT